>JAIPMN010000854.1:0-20908 GCA_020650975.1 Apostichopus californicus | reverse complement strand
TTTTCAACTTCGTAGGGCGAATCCCCCTTCGCCCCCGTCTATTTTGAGCCCTGTTTCTAACAGTTATGAACTGGATTTCCCCTAGTCTCAAACAGATTGTTTCTGTACGTTCGACCCTCCGGCTATGGAGCTGTTTTTTGGAGTTCCTATCGAAAATAAGTGCCGGTTGGAAAAGTCACTCAGGCAGATTGTGGCGGTCGGTAATTCAGCGTGCTGGTTGGGCCCGACCGGCAGCGGCAGAACCCTGAGATCCATTTAGCACGAGCCAATGGGCCGTGAGAGATCTGATAAATTCAAAGTAAGCGCTGTTTGTGGACCTCGCTTCAAGCTGATCCAAAACTATGTGGGGTACGATAGAGTGCTTTGCAAGTTGCCACTAACTACAAACTAATTACTCAAATTGTTTTGTGATCGTTACAAATTTAATGCTACCCTGCAAAAAGAAACAAACAAACCTATGTGACTCAGGGCCTCTCATCCCTAAGATCAGAGTATTAAAAACAAACAAGTAACAAACATGAAAATCAGATTACGACATAAGCTAGGGCTATCCAAGTGGCTATCTTAGGTTGTACATGATTCAAACGCGTCGAACTGAAAAACTGTACATAGTATAATGACGTAATGATCGTAGAATGCAAAATACTGTATATATCACATGACACAACCAATGTCAGTTTTTGAAGTGGTGCACGAAAAATAAATACCATACTTGTTTTCTTTTTGGAACTCACTTTTTTTAAGCCTTTTTTTTCTTATTTAAATATATTAGTCTGATCTAGAGAGTCACTCTGGACTTTTTATGATGGGAAATTGACGTGATTTTTCAACCTGCAAGCAGTCATGCATTTACTATATGTATGACATCATGCTTTAACTATACCCATGCAAACGGTGGCAACTACTGTTAGAGCGATCTGTTGCTTTTTACACTGCAATATTTGTAAGTTCAAAGGTCATCAGTGTTCTAACTCCAAAATTATGCTAGAAAATGTTAGTAATGGTCACTCATATGCAAATTGCATTGCATTCATTCCTCTGCCACTAACATGAAAGCATGTTCTTTCATTGTAAAGATTGAGTCAACATAGAACTGACTACATCAGGAACACATCTACAACAGATACTTTGGGCGATGGTCACATTGTCAAAACCAAAAGTGACCAGTCGCTAAGGGTGTACACTGCTGAAATGATTACTGGTTCACTCTAGACATCGTAGTGTGAGAGTGCTTACAATCTGAGAAGACATGTAAGTGAAGAAGTGAAGTAAATACCATCAGTTGTTTCCCCCCACCCCCACCCCCCACCCACCCCCTCAATGTCTACAAATAATTTGGAGGCTTCGAAAAGTACTTTTGAAAACTGTAAACAATTTTAGCCTGCTAACATTTAGAATGGCCTAATCTTGATGACCTTTCAACAATTTCTTTAATTTCCCTATATAGCTCCTTTTATCAAAATGCACAAGAATTTTATGCCCTCCAAAGTGAAGAAAAAAAGGTGTCAGTTGCATGCTGATACGAGGGACCATGCAACTGTGCAGCTGTGATAAATTCTGTGCTAAACGTTTATTAGAACGTTTACAAGAGGTGCTCTTGTTTTAGAGGAGAGAATCGAATGACAAAACATGTGTTAACTCAACAGACATTCAGAACTGTTTATATACTGTACTGCTACAGCCGCACTCGGTTTAAAAAAAAAATTAAAAAAAAATAAAAACTTTTGTCAGATTTAAAGAACTAGATTGGACACCACCCCTCCACAAACTTATCGACACCACCCCTCCACAAACTCATCGACACCACCCCTCCACAAACTTACCGGTGGCTGAAAGTCATTACTTTCATTGGTGGGTAGACTCTCATGCCGATTGGGGGCGCCGAGACAGCAAAGGAAGGACTTGAGAAGCCCTTTACTCTGCTTCTTTCGCTTCTTCTTCGCGTGGTTTGCGTTTGTTTGTGATGCTGTGAAATAGAACAACAAACATGGAAGGTATGAAATGCAGAGCAAATTAGATCTAATATTTATGGATAACATTTATTGATAAAGCTCATATTTATGGATGAACTCGGATCAGATCATCCTGAGCCAAACTTCCAGCAGCTGGCACAGAATTCTACAACATCAGTCTAGCTGTAGTACGGTAACTACTAGTGGGAACGGGACGTCTAGAGGAAAACTTCATGTCTTAAATAAATGGCAAAAAAAATCACAAGGATATATAACCATGCAATGCTTGACACGAGGTGGAGAAGACATAGCACGATGTTGCATACTAAACCGACTTGACATGAAGAGTTAGTCGATTTTATCTCGGAATTGTAGATAAGGAGGAAACTGGAAGTAACACAAATGATGACTATTTATAAGTAGATCAGTTTGGGGAGTTGGGGAGTGTTGTCGGGGGGGGGTAGCAATACCAAAAGTTGACCAATAAACACTTAAGGAAGGAACTGACAGTGTCAAAGATGACTCTTTTTAAGTAGATAAGTTTGGGGTGGGGGGGAGGGGGGAGAGAGCAATACCAAAATTTGACTGATAAAAACTCGGTGTAAACAACTACGTAGTCATCTGCCCGGACCACCTCAAAAGCAGATTTCAGTTGTCCGAATGGAAATTTGGCCTCTCAGAGGATCGGACGGGCTTAATGATTCTACCCTGTGAATGCCTCATTTTCACATATATAAAGTAGACTTTTAAGGTAATAGAACAACTGTATTGTGAACAAGCAGTCTATTTTTAGCCTGTATTTCACAAACTCCAAGGGCGTAGCTTTAATTGATAAAGTAAACACCTTCAGTAAACTTTCAACGATGGTGCCATATGAATTCTACAATGTGTATATATTGTATGACATCTAAGGTTACTTCACTATGTGAAATTTTTGATACCCTCACTCCACCCACATTGCTCCCCCCCCCCCCACCTGGAGCTCAAGTTGGGATGAAATATCTGATAAACTAGAGGCTTCAAGGCCTTCCAATGACCATCTGAATGATAACTTGTATACATGTACTACAGGCCTGTAGCCAGAGGGGTTTGGAAGGGTACAAATGGTTGGCTGAAGTCAGTCCTTAGAAGGGAAGGGGTACAAGGGAAGGGATGTCGCCATCCCCTTTGATAAATCATTTCTATCATTTTAACTACGTTTGTATACTAAAAGCATCAATATTTTAGCTGACAAGTGTAAATAAATGTAAGCCATTTGGAAGAAAGCCTACAAAATGTTGGGGAGTACATGCTTCTCCCCCACCCCCACCCACCCCCAGCCCCTCCAATGGCCATGGCCCTGATGTACAATTTATCTGGAACCAGGCATCCCAAAGTCCATGGCACTGAATGGTACATCTTTTAATGGAATTGATGCATGCACACTATTACAAGGTATAGATCTACACATACTGTATATTGCAGATGGTTGACTGGCTATGTGTTCATCGGTATGTGTCGCAATGCGAAGAGTGGATTCAGACGAACGGTATACTTAATTAAATCAACCCCTCGGTGGAACGAATAATGTGATAAGACAAAAAACTGATATGTGCGAGTCACTGCAATACTATGTGAGAATACATGTACATACATACATACAACCACTGACATTCATGTACTTGTACTACATGTACAGTAAAGACATACTGATGATGATGATGTACCCTGAAAGTTACGTCGTACTAGAAAAATTTCATCATTTTATCAAACAACAGTCCTCGTAGAACCTTCACACTTCTGCGGGAAGACGCACAACCCTTGGATTTCTTCTGATACTTTTCATGCCTACTACAGTACACCTCATACAGTAATAAAACAATTCCAATACTCATCAAAAGAACTTGATTTTAGGTGGGTTTTGCAACTAGATCCAACTTGTAAACAAACTCGTTATATTGCAGACGCCTCGTCGTCGTCGGTGACCGATGACAAGGTACACAAACCGTTTCATAATCCTCTACGTCCCAAATAGGAAGACGGGGCGGTTTGATAACTTCCTACCGTAAAAAAATCACAGCTACTGTTCATGAAAAGCGGTCTGTTTTTTGGGTGGCTACTGACATACTCTGTACTGTATTAAAGCAATGAGAAATTTGGCAGCTTAGGGTCAAGTCCTGAAATGAACGGAAGAGCTACAAAATTGCCAAAGAAATTGGATTTTACTCCAATGACGGTTTCAACAAAATCCTCTCTATACATACATACATACATACATACATACGTACACGCATACATACATCTACTGTATGCCTATTTGTACAATGCAAGCAAAGAAATAAGAATATAAAAAAATGTTTTTGCAAATTCCAGACTAATTCTTATCGAAGATTCAAGTTTTAAACAATTTTCCTTAAAGCAGCTTTCCTAAGGAAAAACTAGTGTCAAAACGAAAAAGCTACAGATCACCAGTTTTAAAGGTAAATATTTACAAAAGATAGCTCTACCAGCTGTAGTCCTGTTTTTGGTTTTTAAATTGGTGCTATGAGTAGTAAAATTGTCGACCTGCAAGCAGAGAGGTACTTTCAAAATCAGTTTGCCAGTTCAGGAAGGTTGTATTAATAACATCTAGAAGACCATCATTCATTCATCTAATCAAATTTGTTTGCTGACTGTTTGCTGACCTCAGTCTATTAAACTCTTCTGACCAGGAAAAGACTTAATTTGGAAGATCAAAATTCATTCCTTACAGTGTTGACATTACAATCACGATGAAGTTCCCTGAATTACTTTCAAAATCACCATTATTTAAAGATTTTGTTTTTTTGGCCAGGCTTGCATAATATCTCCACCTACGTAAAACACTAAACCACATCTTAATATCCCGGAAACATTCCCCCCCCCCCCCACCGAAATCCCTCATCTCAAGTATTATTCAGTAAACAAAATTTTTCCGTCAAATTGTTTTGACAACAGCAGTTCAGATGGCCACGTGAGAAAATCAAACCTAATGAGAAACTTACTAGAGTAAATTGAAGGCGCTTGTGGCCTACAAGAGAGTTCATTGATTGAATTTTGTTATCCTCTTCTTCCTCTTCTTCTTTCTTTTAGCTCTCCCCTCTTACTGGCTGTTTATTAAGGTGAGCTCTTAAAACATTGAGATCTGGCAATTTGTGTACATCATCGTAGATCTACTACTACTACTACTATGGTGGTACGTCGGATTTTGAATACGGAGAAATGTGACTAAGTGCTGTATCAGCGACATACAATGGGTTGCTTAACATCAGGATGACATAATAATAATAATAATGACTGCCTTTACCATAATCAGGTATTGTACAAACTGATAATTAATTCAGAAATTTTTGAATACAATGATAGTTGAAAGGTGAGGAAGGGGCATGTAGTTGTGTTGTATGATAATGCAAATGTACGGAGAAAGCAATGTCAAAAATCTTCTTTCGTGGAGATGGTTTAAGCTGTATGATTTTCTGTAGATCAAAATTTGGTAATTTGATGTGGTCAGAAACAGGTAGGTGTTTGGGGAACAGTCAGTGAGGGAAGAGGCCTGGGGGGGGGAGGGGGGAGATAAATATTGTAACTAGTTATATAGGCCCAGTATTCTGTAACACATATCTATCTTAAATGCACACCAAAATATGAAGAATAAAAATGTGCACAAAACTTCTTTTGTTTTCAAAAACCAAGCTCATATCACGATGGATGGAGTCTTAATGCAGATCTTAATTTGTGAGATGTCGCACAACAGAGCATTCATTACAGTATAAGGCAACACACCATTGCACATTTAAAAACAAACACCAACGCAGTTAACTCCATATTAAACATAAACAAAGGACACAATAATAGTATACAACACAGCTCTGGCTACACAAAAGCAACACCTGACATTAAAACCATAACAATGCCAATGTAAACACAATTGATATAAATAATACAGGAACAACGTGACTACAATACTGTATGTACTTGTTAAGAAAAGAGTTCAAAGACTTTCTGAATTATACTGTTAAAAATATATATCTCTATATAGATATATATATCTCTATATAGATATATATGGATCTGTATGTATAAGGAAATATGCTATAAGAGTATGCAGATGAAGAGTGTCACAGGTTGGGTCCCAGAAACACCCAAAAACTAATACTAGTTTGGGTAAGTTTGCTCACAACGACACATACTTGTCTCCCCTCTATTCATGCACTCCCCTCTACCTAGCTCAGAAGACTTGACAACATTTCAGCACTGCACCCATCCCCCACTTCCCCACCCCCTTTCCCACTGACCCACTTCAGGGTCAATGCCCACTTTCTCTTCTTTCCAAATCAACCATTTCTGAAGGCTCACAAGTCACAACTACAACTCCGGGGAAATTTCGTCCGCTGGAATCTTGTTGCTTATTAAAGCTATTGTAAAGAGTGTTCTGAAGTGGGCAATTCTTAAATATTTCCAAACACTTTCAACCTCTACAGGTCATGAAACTTATCTTAACACAATCTGGAAAACTTTGAATTTAACCTTTCATGGATTACACTGTCCACTGATATATTTTGATCCTATAATCCCCTGATTTACCCTCAACAAAGCATTACACAAGAGGGGGAACTACAAGTCTGAAACCACAACAGGACCACTATAACAATGGATTTAAACTTACAAAAGGATCTGGCAAAATCATAACACAAAAAAGAGGGTATACAGCAATGGCAACCATTCACAAAGGGAAAGCAGCTAGATTCAACTATTAAAGTGCAGCGACTTTCCTTTGGGCCGTTTTTTCTTTTGCTTTTGTCTTTGTGTACTTTTTGTGATTTGAGCAAAATTTTATGCTTTTTTCATTTATTATGTTTGTGTGTTTGAGCAGTCAAGTTTACATTTCCAGTAAAACAAAATCAAATAAAAAACAGAAAAATTCTAAAACCAAAAGTCAATTAGAATCGTGAATCACTTGGTTATTAACCGACCAGCATTATTCACTGAATCTTTCCACCGTCAAGTTGCCATTTCACCAATAACTTACGGTCTTCAAGCCCCTCGTTTCCAAAATTCTCTCCCTTATCATATCCACTATTTATTTCACCAAGAAACGTTCCCCTTGTCTATTCTGTTTCAACCTACAAACACACACAGCATGATTTGTAAGTGAGACAAAAGACTGAGCATTTACGCACAGGTTGAGACAGAGGGTGGAATAGTCCACACAAAATGTGGGAAGCACAGTCCCCACATACTGTGGGCAAAACTGTCCACACAGTACTGTGGATAGCATTGTCCTCACAGTACTGTGTGCAACTGTCCACACATACCATGGGAAGCAAAGTCCACACATACTGTGGAAAGCACTGTCCAACACATGTATACTGTGAGCAACACTGTCCACACAAAATGTGGGTAGCACAGTCACCACATACTGTGGGCAAAACTGTCCACACAGTACTGTGAGTAGCATTGTCCTCACAGTACTGTGTGCAACTGTCCACACATACCATGGGAAGCAAAGTCCACACATACTGTGGAAAGCACTGTCCCGCACATTTATACTGTGAGCAACACTGTCCACACAATACTGTGGGTAACACTGTCTCACACCACTGTGGGTAACATTGTCCTCACAGTACTATATAGGTAACATTGTCCTCCCAGTACTGTGTGCAACTGTCCACACATACCATGGGCAGCTAAATCCAAACATACTGGTGGGAAGCACTGTACCATGTACAGTATACTGTGCCACCAGCAGAACATTGTTTAAAACATTATAGCAGTCCAACCCTATCTGTTCAATGGCAAACACTTAACTTTTATCTATTAAAATAATTCAAGCCAAATTTATAGCCTGGAGCAGTCCACTCAATCCGCCTTTGAGAATAAATAGCCAAGTTTGGGGTTAAAAAAAAACAGGCCAAACAAACAGAGGCAAACATTTTAAGGGAAAAATTAGGTAGATCTCCAACATGTACTGTACCCACTACCACTGCATGTGGATCAATGTTGGTGGTGCTGAATTTGTGCTTTTTCAATATAACTGTTTTTATATCTGTATTAACACTGAAACTTTTCAAAACGTTATTCAAAGTAGGTAACCGACCGTGACCACAGCTGATGCAAGTTCCTCATAGCGATACAATACAGCTCTGATACCACTGTACGGTAAAATCGGTACGTGCACAACAATAGTATACCGTCCAACATATTGTGCAGTGCTTCAATTCAATGGACTCTGTGTAACCATAGGAAAGTTACAAGTATTATATAAACCTCTATGCAATATAAATCACAAGCTGATTATCTTTCACAAACATTAGCCATCCCTGGTTTTGTGTGTGTGCGTGTGTGTATATGTGTGTACGTGTGTGCGTGTGTTTTAGCTGGGTTTTGTCTTTAAAATGCTCTCCAGGTTTGTTCAACTTTGTTCAATATTCCAGCATGTTAAATAATATATACCAAACTCAGTTCATGTTAGCTGCACTCCAATATTGAACAAGAATACTTTTCACTATTTACATGAGCTATACAAATTTGCTCGCCGAGTTTACAAAACCCTTTTGGGTAGTACTCAATATGAGATCGCAATTGATAAAATAAAATACAGGGCATCACGTACAGTATGAATGTGAAAGCATGAACATTTCCCCAACCAAAAACTTTCAAAATTCACATAAATTTAGCAAGTTGGAAATTTCAACGTTTTTCTTCACTACCTGAAGAGATGCTCTAGTCGAGCGCTTACAAACTATACAACGTCGTAACGCAATGTAACTGTCAAAATCAACACAGCAAGCTACTTTAAATCGTCTAGTTTTGTGTCAAATTTAACAAAATGTTGTTACTTGTCAGGCTACTTCACCTTTGAACAGTGTAGTTCCTTTGAGGTATTTGCAAAATACTACATACACTTAAAGTAATTTTGTTGAGCCTGCTAGGTACAGCTTATAGTAGATCTGTCAATAGTCTAGCAATGGGGCACATTGTTAATACAAAGTCTTACAGAGAGGCCTACAGTAGATACTAGTCTATCATCGACTGCCCCTGTTTTTCGCCTACATTTTCTTTGCTTTGAGCTGTAATTTAACGGATGCTACTTCTTACTAAGACCTTACGATCAGAAAACTTTGAGGTGTCAGACAAATTAATACTGTAGGTCCCTGCTTTTAATTCTCAATTCTCAATCTTCGTACGATTGACCAGCTACGTCCAGGACTGCGCAAAATCCTTGTGAATTAAGTCTGATGATAATGATTCCATTGAGACTGTTAGGTAATGGACCAGACCTACTACATAGATATATATATAGTGAAATCGTCATCATTCCTTGATTTGATTCTTTCAAAAAATTTTTTTAACCAATGACAGCATCAGCAATGCATGGGAAGATTTCATAGGCCTAGGCCACTGGCATCTACAGTATAATACAAAATTACAAAGAGGCTGCCTATATACTAAGTTATATGATCACTTTGTGGGTATGGCCTACACTCACTGTACTACATACAGTTAGGCTGCTATTTGTAACTAGACATAACTACAAGAACTTAAGGGTCTGGCCTACACTCCCTGCATTACATAAAGTTAGGCTGCTATATCTTACTAAGACCTTAGGATCTGCAAGAACTTAAGGGTCTGGCCTACACTCATTGCACTACATACCGTTAGGCTGCTATATCTGCCTCAGACCTAAGGATCTGCGAGAACTTAATGGTCTGGCCTACACTCATTGCACTTCATACAGTTAGGCTGCTATATTTGACTAAGATCTAAGGATCTGCAAGAACTTAAGGGACTGGCCTACACTCGCTGCACTACATACAGTTAGGCTAATATTTCTCACTAAGACCTAACTATCCTCAAGAACTATAAGGGTCTGGCCTACACTCATTGCACTACATACAGTTAGGCTGCTATATTTGACTAAGATCTAAGGATCTGCAAGAACTTAAGGGCCTGGCCTACAATCGCTGCACTACATACAGTTAGGCTAATATTTCTTACTAAGACCTAACTACCCTCAAGAACTATAAGGGTCTGGCCTACACTCATTGCACTACATACAGTTAGGCTGCTATATTTGACTAAGATCTAAGGATCTGCAAGAACTTAAGGGCCTGGCCTACACTCGCTGCACTACATACAGTTAGGCTGCTTTTTCATACTATTAGTCTTAACCATCCTGGACAGCTAAAAGGCTTTTTTTCAGTCCTTGACATCCTCTCCCTCCCTTGAAGAGATGAGTCTCATCAATTTATACCACGGTCTTCCTCAGGTATTGGTTGACAGAACTACATGTTTAAGCTTTGAATAACTGTAGCATTACTAATTTACTTCCACCCTTCACTTTCTCAAACATATCTCTTTATCTTGAATACTCATCACAGATGGTGATGTGACAGCTGGGTGACAGGGGTCAAAGGTTACTCAATTTACAAGAGTCTGAAAGATTCCAGTCTGGAGCAGGTGCAGCATACATACATGTACATACATATACATGCACAGTACACAGATCAACCATGGTGGGCTTTGTTGTTTATTTATTTATAACTAAAGTTAATATTTTTATGACCAAGTAATAATGTCATTCTGAAACAGAAAGGGTATAAAGTCAAAGAACTATCACTTCCACAGTGAAATCATATCCTCTGGTGAATGCCTACAAAAATGCTGGCATTGCCTTATCTACTAAATGTCTAAATTACCAAATTACTTTTCTTTTCTTTTTTTAAAAATGATATGAAAACTCCAATGGCTTTGGCAATCACAGGTACAAGAGTACACATAATCCACAGAGTTGTGTACAAGTACTGGTTAGTCAAACGCAAGTACACATGATACAAGTGGGGGTACTCACTACAACCCACCCACTACCATTCTGATTCAACATTGTGTTTGTCATTGTATTCATCATTAAAGAAACTAATGTAAACAAGCTCTGCTAACCACAGTGGAATCGGTCGGTCACAGTCGAGTGAATTTAAGGCAAATAATTGGACAGACATCACGTTAGTGCAACGAGACGAAAGGGAGAGGCGAATGTTGAAATACAAAAACAAAAAAAATCTCTGATTAATGACTTAACACAATAACAACCACTTTAGAGACAGACCCTGCCAACTGTTATTAACATGAATGCACATTTGAGTGCTTACAGTACAAAGTACATGTGTTGTGAAATATAGATGTTACAAAATAACACTTCCAACTTGAAATTTCCATCACTTGTAATAACAAAAAAACAAACCAACAGTCAATATTAAAGTTAACCTCTAGGCTGAAATAGATATTATTTCCCTGGCCTTCTGGGACAAGTATCTTTCCCTGAGCTCCACTGCGTGTATGATCTGTCTAGAGCCCGTACGGCCGGCCGGCCCTTGAATACTTTGATCTCAAGTCTACTGTTTCACGACCGTACTGTAGTCCATACACAGGTCTTGTGACTCTTGTCTACAGTATGTTGTATGAGGTACCGCTACATTAGTCCAAGCCAGACTGCAGTATATTACACTTACATGTATGACAGGTGAAACATATCAGCTTCCTGAATCACATCGTCTTAAACTGTAGTTTATACAGCAGTGCAGGACATCATATTGTCACAGCTGAGCAATGATGTCGTCGGTCGAAGAAAATCTCGGGCAAAACTTCTCTCATGACTAACATTGACATTGATTATATTTTGATGACACCATATACTGTACTGAAGGGGTCACCTGTTACTGAACGCAGTCATTTTTTAGTTGGTACTGTTTCTCTATACTGTAAATCATGTGGTGTTCTGTATTATTTACTAGTCAAAATATGACCCGGAAGATTTCAAAAAATTTGCTGCTAGGTGATTTAAACCGATGTTATACGTTGGCAGAACTCTCGTGGCAATCTTCAGCTAATTATGAACAATAAAATGATGGGGACCTAAATTAGTGGGACGTTCTATGCAGTTCTACGGTAGCTCAATCAAATTAAATATAATCAAGTTGTAATTCAATGTCGGCAATATAAGAATAGAGTTTTACTTTCTCTCTTACAGAGTGCAAAGAAGTACTTCTCTAAATTTGAATTTCATACAGACTGTTGATAGCAGTGAGTACTTATTAATTTCAGTGAATTTGGGAGGTTATGAAATATTGTTATATTGAATTAAAACACTGCTCCTTTTATGTAAAATAAATTGCCATTGGAAGATGACTTCGGAAAGGCGGTAAGTTTTCTTGAAAGAGGCTCTTTGAGTACGTACCAATCAAGTTTTACCTTAAATACGATTAGAACTAATCATATAGGAATAGGACTAAGAAACACTCCCTACAATTTTTTTTCACCAGCTAATTGAAATAAATAATCCAAATTTTCAGTTTGTTGCCCAGGTGATACTCTTAAAAACGGCATAAAACGACATTCAATCAGAAAATTGAATTTCTTTGTTTTTGTAATTTTCAACTTTAGAGTTCATTATTTGGGAAATAGAACTTGCCTTAGCTAATGATCTGCATTGATTGACTTACTAATTTCATTAGTTTGATAAATTATTACGTTTCGAGGGATTTACGTATCATTCAGGGACCAAAATGGATAAAAGTAAACTCAACCAATAAATTTCAAAATGTAACAAAATAAAGGAAAAAAATGTATATATCCAAAAAAAAAAAAAAAAGACCTGCGAGTTAAATTACAACCTTGCAAGTGTCTGTACTTAAAAAACATCTCTCAAATATCACCAATGATATGAGAGGATTGGGATTTGAATTTTATCTACAAAGTTAATTTTATGCAGTACAGTACAAACAGATAATGTCACTACACCATTCACTGCTGTACACTAGCTGTACACTAGCTGTACACTAGCTGTACACCTTGGTAAGTGTCATCCATGGAAGTTATGGTCCCCCAAAACAAGTTGATTACCGACTCTCATGTTTGATTTACAATACTCTGACAAAGAAACAGACACTCGCAGGTCTGAAAGTGAGCTAGAATTACAAAGATTTATTGAAACATGCAAACTACAAGCATGCTATCATTATCCATGAAACTTGAATTCAGAACCATCATTCTGGTGACAGGGTACAGTAAGGCCTCTGATGTGACCTGTCAAAGTAAACCCCATCTTGTGGAGACTTGGTTGGTTTGGAGACAAGGAGATAAAACTACTGAACCTGAGAGATTGGGTCAGAACGCAAATATTTCTGCCTTGGTTGGAGCCGACAGTCTAAACCTAAGCGGACGTAATGTTAGTTTATATATCTCTTATAGAAGCAATGACAAGTAGTACATACGACCTCTAAACTAGGTCGCTGGGTAAGTATCATATCATGGAAATCATATCTTGATAAATTCAAAAAAATTAAATAATAAAAATCATCATAATAATATTTGATTTATATAGCGCTTTACACCAGTGATGGGACTCAAAGCACTTAACAGCTAGGTTAAATTACTCCTGGTTCAATGATAAACTGTCCCAGACACAATCCCTCCAGGCGGCTGCAGTTACATACTGCGCCCAGTGACAAGTTACCTCAAAGGTACCCCTTTTTAACCCCTGGGTAGAGAGAGGCAATTGAGATACAGCATCCTGCCCAAGGACACAATGTAATGAACTAGGCAGGAATCGAACCAGCAATCCTTGGATCACAAGTACGGCACCTTAGCCAATTGTCCACCCCGTTCTCATATATCCATATCATCGCTTAAATATCAGTGTTTTCACAGAAAGAGAACGCACATCATTTCCATCGTTTTGCCATTGTGTTTCCATTTTCATGTATTGTAATGTAAATTATCCACAGAGATGAATCAACTTTGGTCGAATATATGTGCAAAAGTTCATTTTCAATCCCAAGCCAAAAGACACAGCAAGACTTAAAAGTGTCATAAATCACTAAGAATTTTACTACATAGTACCTAGTTATGGCTAAACATTAGGCCTATACCTTGTGCACAAACTATACTCAACCTGCAGTCTACAGTAGATTATTTTGTACCAGTTGATAAAGCCAATTAATTACCAAAGGAAATGATTCAGTCTTTAAATTTTGTGAAGCAGCTCTCAAGGCTCTGCACTTTGTCTAACGTGTAAACTGTTATGGTTCCTCCTGAATACAAAAAAACAAAACTACTCTACATATTTGCGTTTGTATCTACAGTACTTATGGTAAATTTACCCATATTGCATAGCATGCAATACCGAATACATTATCCCCTGTCCAAGAAATAACGTGCCTACTGTTTAGAAGAAAAATAGTGCAAAATGAGATGACATCACGTTATCAAACACCTGTGTGATATTATCACTGATTTTGAAAGTTATGCAAATTTGTGAGGGTACTAAAAACCTTTGCTACTATACTTACAGTAGCATTAAATAATGGCGTTGAACCTACAGTATATTCTTTTCCCCAGGAATCTCTGGACAACTTTTCATAAGTTCCAGGCACAATTTCAGCATAGTTTTAAGGTTAATATATCATGAAAACCATACTGAAAGTGGCTCTTCAGACAGAAACAATAACTGTTTAGGGACCTTGCATGTTCGGTGGAGACACTTGCAATGGAATATCCAAACATTTCACTTTCAAGTAACTGCTGCAATAGACATTATTGAACTATGAAGTTTGAATCACCCCTGTTTTTAAGCTTTGAAAATGTTTGTTAGATGGCATTTTTGACTTATTATTATTACAACATTAAATAGAAGTTTCCTTTTTTACTGAAGGGCCCCAGCTCATTGTTTCACTTCCTATGATAATTCTTTTCATTGCAACAATCTTGGCACTTCCACCAAGTTCATGTTCACGGGTCTACAACAACTTCCTTTAGTGTCACCTCATTCCGTTATTGTTTGCTCAACAAATGTCCTAAATATTCTTGACACAAATTCAATCTTAGTTGATCCAAATGTAGTTCAACGTCTAATTAAAATATATGTCTTCCCAGTTTACCAATGTTATGGTTGTTAGTTTTTTCAGATATAGTTCATAAGATCTACAGCAATTTTAAACACTGGTACATTTTTCAAGTTACCTCAGTCAGAGGACATAATTTCTTATGCTAATCATATTACAAACTAAGCGATCCTTTGCATTATAAGTTGTGGTGGAGGCATAAGAAGTTTACGGTGTATTTTACACACAGCACAGTGGTAATGTCTTGAATGTGAGAATCATTTTAAAAATATCTGTCATAGGAATACAGAACATGTTCCTATTCATTCTCTAATCAAGTTTGCTTTTTAGCAATTATTCCTAAGGCTGATCTAAACATAGATTGTTACATTAATCACTGCATACTATTGAGGCTAGCATATTTGAAAAGATTGCAAACTTAAGAACTGAATATGCAATAAAGTAGGCTCTTTCAGAATACCAAAAAGCTAGGAGTTGTTGATGAACATCATTGGGGAAGTCTATCACTTCCTTCTTTTGAATAATTATCAAGAGAATTACAGCGACATGATCCCATAATTTCTGACTTGTTGCACCTGATCCTTGGGCCACATCTAAACTGCATTTACATGAGAAAGGTTTGGGATCAATTTTGCCAAAGGTGAATACATCCACGATGTAATTCTGTTTAAAGGACAGTTTAGGCCATTGGTGTTGTAGCACGCATGATGATTCCTACCAACACATACTTGACGGTAACATGCTCACTGACATCCTACTGTGCTGGCCTAGTTTTAAATTTAAGTTAACAATCACTTAATATGTACTGTGCAATATTCCTTGACTTACATGACTCTGCCTGTGTTATTAAAAATACTAGTTCTATCACTTAAAACAAGCACTGCACTGACTTTTATACCCATGTACTGTGTTGAGTGTTAAACAACAGTTACACACACAGCGGTATCACTAACTTAGCACTGAACGACTAACGGTTACCATTACGAATTATATGCACCAGTTAGTGTTACAACGGGCCTATGTACACAAAAATTACGAATAACATTAAGTTATCCTAATTTATTTTCTGTCCTTACTTGTTTCTGTATTTGGGAAATTATTTAAAGGCTCCTCGTCCCGATTCACTTGCGTTATAATATATGAACTTTCCATCTAGCGTGCTAAAACAGTGAATAGTGTCCTCATAATATGTTGAAGCATAAAATATCGTCCAAGACTTGCAGGTAGAATTCCCTCTTCCGATACTTCTCTCGCTTTTCAATATGGAGGACAAACAAAGGTCAAATATTTGACGAGGTCAGCAGTTACAACAGACCGACGCAATCAGTCCAACAGTGATCGTGCACAAAACATATGGTGATTATGTTTTTACCAATATGGAACGCCAAAAGGATAAAGATTGTAATATTTGATCGAAAGTGATTGTTATTACATCAGGCAATACTGTCACAGTAAAATTTGATGCATGTTCATTTCATATTTCATATCAGTACCCAAATATTTATAAACAGTTCACTTAGTACTTTCAGAGAACGCCAAGGGAGACGTGCTTGCTAAACCAAATGTTCAACGTGTTAATCAATTCACTGTCTACATTAATACAGATCAGAAAATTAACTTCAGCAACATATTTTTTTATCAATTTCACATCAACCTATATGAACTCATTTCCTATCCAATTCCTAGTGTAAATTTCACGGTCCGTTCAGAATTTTTGAACGCCTTATGGTGGAACAACGGATAACGATGTTTGGTTGAGCCCTACTTGGTGTAAATATGCAGTTATATTTTTGGGCTAACTGAAAGTAATTTAACCTAATTCGGCAACATAATGTACTAAGGCCGTATTCGGAAAATATGTTACATACCTGCAGGAGGAACTATTGCTATAAATTACACTCTCCATAAAATTTGTAGCCTACGTCATCCATTTATATTCCCTCGCTCCCCCACCCCAACCCCAAATGTTGAGAATTCTCTCTAATTGCATCTCTTTTCAGTGTCATCGTTAGTAAGAAGACTATGATGGTGTGTATGAACATTATTATCGGTAAATTACATTGCGTAATGATCATAATAGGCAGTTATGATTATTATTTTTTTACGACGCTTAATCGACCACGAATGTGGGAGAAGCCCGCAAAGGATTACCCCTTATATGGATTACAATTTACACGTCAGGTGGCTTCTAATTCAATATTTTAACTCAAATTTGGAATCTTTTCAATTTGAAAAGTAAAATCATATGAAAAAAAAACAAAGATTGCTCTTGGATGATAAACCACCCTTACTATGGCCCGGTCGGGGATTGAACCACGAACCTCCTGATTGCTAAGCCTCATTGCTTCAAATGCTAGCGCATTTATCCACTCGGTCAAAGCACCGGTATATATTTTTTAAATGATATTTTTATACCGTTAAAAATCAATGCCTTTATTTGCATATATGACCAGTATATACATGAACATCAGAGTTCATCAATGAAAGTGACTGGTCTACTTAGTTTACCACAGACAGATCTAGGTCAGCTATTCAGCGAACCAAAACGACTTATTTTACGACCACACAACATGTTTGAAGTGTGAGGTACACATTTCTAAGATAAATGCCCTGTTGTCGTCCACGGGTTGTATTTGTGTTTAGTATTTTTGTGTTTGCATATAAGTGAAACCAACACATTCTGGTTCAGTTATATGAGAACTTATAAAACAATGGGGGTAATAAACTAATAAAATAGTCAAAGTTCATAAGAGGGATATACCAATATCGGAGAGATGATCATATAACAATTAGGAACATAGTTTTACTTTCGAATTTTACTTCATCCTTTATAGCCAATCATGAATAAATGAAAGATTTTTTTTGTTAAGTATATTAATGGTTATGTTATGATTATTTAATCTAATTCGCATACAGCAAAACTGTGTATCATATACCAGATTTTGTGATACTTGTCCCCGCGTCGGCATTATTAAGTTGCTGCAACGTAAACTTGTAAAGTATATGATGCAGCCTATACTATATACGTTGATTATTCACTGCATATATACGCATATACATATACTGTATATATGCGACCGACATATATATATATATACCCACAACTTTGTCAGTTACGCCTACAAGTTAAGTCTTTAATTATCTTAACGGACTGCAGTATCGATCGTAGTCCTTGATTGTTAGTTCTGACCTGGTTGTACTAATTAACATGCGGTATTTATTGGCTATATTTAACTACTTAATTTACTATCTGACCATAGTCACTCATGAGGCCTTTCTCACTACATCACAAATTCCATGGCTATTACGTCATATATGCGCCGCTTATTATTTGCTCATAACAACTTCTGGAACAAGAGACGGCATGGGCGTAGATAGCTATTCCGAGGTTGTGGTTGGGGGGGGGGGGGTGGGGGAAGCGAGCGAAACTAGTGGGATCAATGGAAAATGACGTCACACGGGAAGCAGAATGACGTCATACTACAACGCATTCGTCACTGTTAACGATACCCTGATATACGGAATATGGTCAAATCAGTTCGATTCGTTCTAGAGACTGTCCTCAAGAGCCTCTGTCACATCAACAGTATATTCGTGAGGCATTTGACTATGAAACGCCAAAAGCAATACAAATGCATTAAAAAATTATGTAAACCTAAGTCATTTTTGTCGGTATTGGCGTTCCATATTGGACGACATTGCCATGTACTGAACATTCCAACTTACCTTGTACTTGTTACACGTTGAGTGATTTTCATGATGGTTATTTCTATTAGTGGCCTGAAAAGTGGGGAATATTTTGTGTTACGCCCCCGCAGCTCAAAACTAGGGGGACATATCCCCCGACCCCCACGGGTTCTACACCCATGAGCGATTACATGGGCGGATACAGGATTTTAACAAGGAGGGGTATGGCCTTGGGGTCGTTGAAGCCGACTCCTTATGTAGGGGCTGAAGGTCTTAGTCACCCCCTCCCCCACCCCACCCCAACCCAAAGAAATGGACGTGAAATCGTGCATTCGGAGTCATCTTATGCTATCAATTAGGTCTTTATAATTATCGTAGTGCTTCAGTTGTGTGGGATTTAAATCGAGGGTTTACAGCCAACCCCTTCCCGGCCTAGATCCACGCGACAATTTCTATCACTTGGCTCCCTTGTTGAAAATTGATAGTATATTCATGAGTGTATGAAGAATCTTTCTGTTGGGCGAAAGCATATACAACCCGAAATTGAGAATAATTTATTCGGTATCCCAAAATTCCCCGACTCCCCCCTATAATTTAGGAATGTTTCGCCCGGATACCCCCTAGAGACCCGGCAAGTACCATATGAGACACACGGTCGACATATAATAATAGAGCGCTTCCTGCCACATCTCATAGGTCCGTCTCAATGACCTCATGGTCAGTGGCGGAGCGTCCATATAGTCAGAGGGGCGGGGCCCCCCCCCCCCCCTGACGGACTCAAATGGACTGCTGGCGCCCTTTTCAGCTTTTTACCACTTTTTACTTATTCGCGATTATTGACTTTTTTTATTGCGCTCTCATTTACCTATTGACATTTGTCACATTTTGTTGGCGATGACACCTATTTATTCTTCGTTTATCTGCAAATTATCAAGGCCTGGAAAGGGTCATTTCCGGCGATCTAGGGAGTACCCTCAAAAAAATTCTGTACGCTCCGCGCCAACCTGTGGTGGCGCTCCGCTTAGATAGTGTCGAAAGCGCCCCTATACAGACCATTCTCGACCCCCTGACCAATACTCCTAGCTCCGCCACTGCTCATGGTACCGTCTCTCACGTGTGCCAGGCAAAGGAGTTGTTGGTCAGACCAGGGAGCTGCTACTCTAACTTAGAGTAGCAGCTCCCTGGTCAGACTGTCCACACGTTTGTGGGTAGTACATGTAATTACACTACTTTCCAAGGATTTACATAGTTAAAGAGTTGTTTTATATGGTCGTCAAGGAGACTATATCTAAGAACTAAAGTCAGCCGAATAAAAAAAATTACCATATGCATATTAATTCAATTTGCAATATTCAGGCCTTGCATTCACGTAGAGACAATATTATCGAGGGAGTGAAATATTCCGTTCAAAAGTGTATATTCAAATGACGTTCACGTTTCCGTATAGGCCTACTTCATTTTGACTAGTGGCGCCAGTCATGTTCACGCCACGGTTTTGGCGCGCGACCAGCCACCCGGATGTAAATAAACTACCCTGTACAAAACCGCATCACTGAACAGTTAAAAAAGGTCAATACACTTTCAAAGTGTACTAGCATGAAGTACTACAGTCTGTCGAATGGAACGTGTTGTATACATTACGGGCTTTCTACAGAATTTGTTGTCTGATCAATATCATTATTTTACGCATGATTTAAATGTATCAACTTTATAAAGCGGTCAGATTAAAGGAAATGTTGTACTCACCGACGTTAGGATAATTAAAGCAACGCGTTGTGTTGTAACAGATCAATCAAATTGTCATGCATTTTAATGTTTTGCCAAGGGAAAAAGGCAAAACAAATCATCAATTTTTGCGTTCAATTTGGAGCGAAAGGAGTACTCCGCGGATATTCGTACATAGGACCTAGTATGAAAGGCATGCATTAATTTCTGATATTGTATATTTGAGAAAGGACTCTCTTTTTATAATGCTTAATGACACAAAATGCGAAGTAAACAGATAAAAGATTAAGTTCAATATTTGGCAAGAAAATCAGTGTGGAATGGGATGAATAGGGAAAGTGAAATATACTTTGCAACATACTATCACTTTGCAAGATTCCATATAGAATAATCAGCTTTTTGTCAGAACTTTAAGCATATGAAAATAAAAGTGGGCCTATTTGATTGGAATTCTCATCTTTATTTTTTTTATTAGTTTATGATATTTATAGACATAAGTGTTGATAATTATGACATAGTCCTATACAGTATAAATGAAGAATAAGTTCGGGCTTTATATTCCTACCTCTCTAGTGGTTCAAGAAGTATTAACATGTATGCTGTACAGTGGCGTAGGAAGGTACTTTTGAGTTGGGGGGGGGGGGGCTG
>JAIPMN010000853.1:20199-48318 GCA_020650975.1 Apostichopus californicus | reverse complement strand
ATTTTACAACATGTTGTAAAACAAACTTGAAATTTCTAACGATATAGCGTAATACAGTGGTTGTTCTCTCAGTGTAAATGTGCGTGTATATGGAACGGTATGATCGTCGTGCATCCGGTACATGCCTGGGCTTGGCACTTGTGTTCCTAACATGACGTCATCATTGTATCGCATTCTCAGATATCTATTTCGGATGCGAATATTAAAACGTTAATTACTAATTAGTCCTTGAGGTTTTCAAGGTGATGAGGATAGTTTTGCACAAAGATTTTCTCATAGATTCAGAGGAAGTTACTCTCGATTAGTTGGATTTTTCGTGTCATGGCCTCTTTAAGTAATTAAAGATTATCCAAGACTTGTACATGGCTACACGGTCTAAAAATTATTAAACCCATTTCATTAAATTAAACCTTCAACAATTGTAACCAATTACTGTAGGCCACTATTTCATATCCAAGTATTATTTTTACCTTCTGTTTATCGACAGAGATTAAAGTCAGGTTAGATGTTTCATCTTTTCCAAATTTATCAGTCCTGTAGGATTAAAGAAATCAAAGAGATTGATGCATTATAATTCAAATTCAACTGAATATAGAAACATATGAACAAAATATTAAAATATGATATTAACTTTTACATCACTACAGATCTGGTGCAACTCAGGCCTTGGGGATACCAATGTTTCCAGCTTGAACTTCCCCTCCAATATCATTGCATTTCAAGGACAACTGTATCACATTTCCAGCACAAGTAAACTACAATTATTTTTGTGTGCAGCCTTTGAAGAACATGTGCAAAAAAAACAGCATCCAAAAATCATGTACAATGAAGAAATAATGTATATAAAATACATATGCCAACTGCTTTTATCCATTTCTACAGTTAGGAAGCAGCAGATATTCAGATGGGGTTTTCACCTTGCAATGTGCTATAACTTTGTCTCCATTGGAAGTTGCTACTTCAGCTACGTGTCAAAATGTCACTGCCTGGGACCAAAATATCCTTTAAAGGGTGTGAAGACTCGCGCAAAAAGAAATGTCTAATGCCGGTAATCTGACCTAGTTTCGAATGAGGTGTAACAGAAGTGTTAGACACCACCATCGATCCCAGAAAATACACACACAGCTTGCTACCGTCGGTAATTAGACACTAGTTTACAGTCAATACATACAGCTACGGTCAATACCCACAACACAGTGTACATAGCAGCGATGGAAATCTCAGGTCTAGATAAAAGATAACAAGGTATCACGTTTCAGTACTGTCTGCATTTTGTAGCGACAAGAAAACAACTTCACTTGCAAGCAACAGAAAGTTCACTTTTTCAGAGTGCGGCACGCGGTTTGGGGCGAGTCTTCAATGCCTTTAACAACCCTGTGAGTTAATGAGACTGCCAGTAAGACTCTCTCAATGGATGAAGGGTAAAATAAAAAATTGATTTTCAACAGTGTACAGTGACATTAAACACATACAGCATCCTAGCTGATCCCAAGATGGAGAATTTCAACTTTTTAAGTGATTTCAAGTGATCATTCCAGACAGACAGCAGATTTTATTACAGCAATTTGATATTTAAAGAAAAAATTATTATATTCCCTTACCTGAAATATCCATCCTCCTCAAATTTAAGAACTATCTTTTCTGCCCTCTCCAAAGAAATGTCTTCATCTGTGACCTTCAGAAGGCAATGCAAGAAACAATTATGTTGACTTAAAGCAAGTATATAGTCAGTGAGAGCATAAGGCTGTATTTTGTGTTGGGTTATATGGCTTTCTCCCAGGCAGGGGGCCTAGGGTGGCCAGATGTCTAGCAATTTGATGCACTGCTTTCAATCAGTTGTAACCTCTCGCCAGAAATTTTAACCTGAATTCCTGATATGGTTATATACTGAATGCGACTCCCTAGAAGTACCAAGGAATAAGAACACTTGTTCCATAAATGAAAGTTGCAGCACACTTTAAAGTTTTCTTCCCTCACATGTTAACTATAATCCCAAGCTTCAATAAATTTATTATAAAATATTAGAAATTATTACCTCATTTATTGCACTATGCAATGATGAAATTTGTGCTGGAAGTTCAAGAGTTGCAATTTGTTCAAAAATTTTGTTTTCAGTCTGGAAAAAACATAAAAATTATGTTAAAAAAAATATATATTAAGCTTCATATCAGTTATGAACCAAAGTTTGTAGAGTACACTACAACTGAACAGAATGGATGGACAAGGCACAATAAAAGAGATGTTGACAGGTTGGAAGTAAGTGCAGAACTGACCTGTATTTCCTCCAACACTGCATTGCATACAGCAGTGCAGTACACCAGCTGCAAGGCATACCATACAAACATTAACATAACAATAAAGGGTAAGTGAACAGAACAATAACACCAATCAGATGGCATGAATGGCATGCAGCATAAGTCTTACACTACATACCGTACCCAACAAATTAACAAAGTTATGCAATGATTTAAAGCAGCTTTTTTGTTTTGTTTTTCATGCTAATTAGGAATCCTATAACGACATAGTTTATTAGTTGGCTGAACCACTCGGCTTTAATTAACAAAAGTCCCATCCATAGAACTGAAGACGTTTCTTCACATATAAATCTTTCACAGAGTTAAACAGATTTGCATAATTGAGCATAGAATATGATCAAACATTACATATTTGTAGATATTGTGACTTTAAATCTGTGCAAAAAAAAACTTACTTCTTTTGAAAGTGGACTGTCTGACTGATTCTTGTCTGTCTTTGAGACTGCTGGGGAACTTGTATTAGCAGATCCAAGGTTAGGAGATGATTCTGGCAAAAGAGAACGATCAAATGTTTCGCTGAATACAGACCAGCAGAACACTACACATATACTTTACTAGTGTTTCAATAGCACTTGATAATTGGCTATTGGAATTTTTAAGAGTCAGTCAGAATTCTTTGTGTTGTTGGTTTAAGAATCTGAATCGGTAAAGTTTGGATCGTGCCAACAACTAGTAAAACCGATTCTAAGTTGCATACAGAGTAAAATCTCTTTCATTAACCTTCACAATATACTCTTCTCTATGTCTTACCAGCGACAGATAACCTGCAACAACATTGTTTAAGATGGAGTCTATGTGAACATATTGTATAAAACAAAACTTTAGTTAAGTATAGTTTCTTAATGCATTGTACAGACCAGGTAGGTATGCTCAACAAACTACCTATATACATCCCTTAATACAATTTGTTTAGCTTTCTTTCACTAAATTGAAAACAACAAACTCTTGTTGACCATTCAATCAGCTTCAGTTCTGTTTTTGCTGCCAATTTGAGTTAGGCCTAGAACAACGCATTGTGGTCCAACCAAGTAAATAATATGTAGGCCAACTAGCAAATTGCTTTCACCACTATCACAAATAGGGCAACAAGCTTGACTGTTGATGCCTGTGGCCTGTTTGTCTACCTAGGCTTATGGCTAGTGACTACTGTAACTAATTGTGGAAGTCATAGGGTAGTCAGATGTCCGGTGTTAGACCTGACACTCCGGCAGTTCACTACACTGTCTTTGATCTGGCATGACCTCTTGCCGGAAGCATGTACTGTATGTCCGGCATTTTTAATAAAAGGATTGGAAGCAAAACTTATCCATTAACATGCAGTGTTTGATGTGTGATGAAATTATGAACATATCCTACATCATGTTTTGCATCGGTCAATGTATTCACTATACTGTGCACAGAAGTACATAATTCTTTGCCAGCTTCACATTAACTGTAGCATTGGTGGGCTCATAATTGACGCACTTAAGGATTTGATCAACGATATCTATCAAGGAAAAATACAAATCACACAACTGATATGTGTTTTTCATATGTGTAGTTCCTCAGAAATGTAATGATCTCAAAATATTTAAGGTTATGAGCTTATGCACCGTACAATTGAGCAGAATTTGACGACAAAATGTCTGCCATGTCAAATTCTTTCATAGCCCTAAATTGACACATTTGTCGATAGGCTAACTGTAGTGTAGGCCTTAGTATACATCCATTGACTTTGGATGCTGTTTGCTTTGCTCTGAGCCTCTAAGCTCAGGTCCCTGAGAGTAGCGGTATCCTATTGAGGTAATGTTGGTTATTTTGAAGGTGTAAGATTTCTAAATGCTTAAGAAACATGCAAAACTGGGGGGAGGGTGTTAAAAGCTTAAAGAAACACAATTTGGTCAGCAAATAGCTGAAATGGATTCAAACTCATGAAATATGTCATTCTGTTTGACTACAAAAAGTTTGAGTGGCCTGCTGTATCGTTCCTAGTAATATTTGAAGGTGCGTCAATTACGAGGGTGCGTCAATTATGAAGCCTTTACTATATGGCCGTGGCTATTCCTAAGGACAGGAGTAACAATTATTTATAAACTATTCTTACGACATCGGCGAATTTCCGGTTACGCATGCGCAGTAAAGTAAATAAAGCAACTGCGCATGCAGTAGGGGTAACCCTAACCCTAAACCCTAACCCGAAATTATTGTTACTCCTGGTCGTAAAAATAGCCACGTTAAAGCAACTGCGAATGCGTAACCGGAAACGAAGTGATTATTCGCAGGGCAGCCCGGCAAATAACGTACACAGACACCTTATTCGCAGGGCTGTGACATTTTTGAAATTAGGTTTATTATTGGCTTTCGATGACGTCATTCATTTGATCTCTGCACCTTAACGGCGCACAAACCCCAAGTTCTTTCATGTCTTTCAGTTTCAGGCTTTCAGAATCAGATTCACCGTCTTTGCCGGTTTTTTATGGAGAAAGTTCCTGCTACATTTTGAATGTCATGAATTATTAGAAAAATGTTGTTTTTGAACCGACTGACATAAGAAGAACTTAATTGCATTTGCCCTGAAAATAGGGTGTCTGTGTCCGGCTGTTCGCAGGGCTGCCCTGTGAATAAGATACTTGTGTCCGGCTATTCGCAGGGCTGCCCGGCGAATAACGTACACAGACACCTTATTCGCAGGGCTGTGACATTTTTGAAATTAGGTTTATTATTGGCTTTCGATGACATCATTTTTGATGTGACGTCATTCATTTGATCTCTGCACCTTAACGGCGCACAAACCCGAAGTTCTTTCATGTCTTTCAGTTTCAGGCTTTCAGAATCAGGTTCACCGTCTTTGCCGGTTTTTTATGGAGAAAGTTCCTGCTACTTTTTAAATGTCATGAATTATTAGAAAAATATTGTTTTTGAACCGACTGACATAAGAAGAACTTAATTGCATTTGCCCTGCAAATAAGGTGTCTGTGTCCGGCTGTTTGCAGGGCTGCCTTGTGAATAAGATACTTGTGTCCGGCTATTCGCAGGGCTGCCCGGCGAATAACGTACACAGACACCTTATTCGCAGGGCTGTGACATTTTTGAAATTAGGTTTATTATTGGCTTTCGATGACATCATTTTTGATGTGACGTCATTCATTTGATCTCTGCACCTTAACGGCGCACAAACCCGAAGTTCTTTCATGTCTTTCAGTTTCAGGCTATCAGAATCAGATTCACCATTTTTGCCGCTTTTTTATGGAGAAAGTTCCTGCTACATTTTAAATGTCATGAATTATTAGAAAAATATTGTTTTTGAACCGACTGACATAAGAAGAACTTTAATTGCATTTGCCCTGCGAATAAGATGTTTGTGTCCGGCTGTTCGCAGGGCTGCCCTGTGAATAAGATACTTGTGTCCGGCTATTCGCAGGGCTGCCCTGCGAATAAGATGTTTGTGTCCGGCTATTCGCAGGGCTGCCCTGCGAATAAGCCCCACCAACCGGAAATTATTGTTACTCCTGGTCGTAAAAACTGCCACTTTGTTACTAGTAGGGCCTATATACATATTGAATTATTGAATATTCTACTTGCAATGTATTTCATACATTTACTGTAGCCTAAAGTCAAAGTCACTAACAGCTTGAAATGTAACCTGTAGGGCTTCCCACGCTTTGAAACATTGTTCATGGCTAACAGTAACAGCCTGAGGAGTAAGTTACTGGATGGGGTAAGTTAGTTACCGAATCTTTCCTTACCAACACCTAAAGTTTGTAATTCTTTTCGCCTCTTTATTTTATCCCTCAAATTCTCTCTCCTTTGCTTTATAGCTTCGATGTCACCTGTGCTCGACATATCCTTGAAATTGGTAGGACTAAAATTTGTAGAAACGTAGGCACAAGTCACAACAACAACTTTCGTTTCACTTAAGCAGCTTGGTACGTACAATACAATGTCGTGGAATGGGTCCAACGCTATAAACGCTAAAAACAAGGATTTGTTTCATAGCCGAATTCCGTAACCAGAAAATACTGTACAATTGTGCTACATTAACGGTGACGATCACATACATTTAAAACGACTTTAAGCAAGCCCAATTCTTCCCGGGGTATTTCAACACGTGCTATTTTCCCGGTAAACACAAGTTCGCGGGATTTGCCCACACAATAGCACAATAAACTACTTTACTTGCGATTTGGAACCGTGTATACAGTGTGAATAGCCAAGACGTCTCTGTCACAGGACCTAATCTATTCGTCTTGAAAAACTATTTTCTGGTAAGTCAACAAGGCTAAATCGAAATACAAGTTTATTTTACATTAAATTTGTATAATAATGTGAGCGATGTTATTGTGCTCAATAAATGAGTCAAACCTTAGACTGCCGTTGTGCCCTTTGGCTTTAAATTTTAAATGTCTTATTGATGCAAATTAGGCTAGGCCTATGCCAAACTTAAGTCTTATTTAATATGATTGATGTTACTTACGATACTGCGTTACAGCTAGGTTGAGACAAGCGACAGAAATCTTTAGACATGCTCTTAGTCTAAGGCTAAGCATTTAAGTAAAAAGTACTGAAAGCCATGAGTTTATCAGAGGCTTAGTAAGGCTTGCAGTAGCATGGACATGGACAATTCCGGACACCTAAGCCTTAAAACACCCCAAAACTATATCTATTTGGTATAAATCACCTGAAAATATACTTGATATGGTGGGAGAAATATGTTATAGTACGGTACACGGCCAAACTTTCTTTCCTGCAAACTGTTTTCACGTTGTATTCCACGAAGATTCTTGTGATTGTGGAACTGGTATTTCTTTGCTCGAGTATTGATAATAATCGGACACACAATCCCACAGTGTGGCGCTGGTGATAAAATTGGTGGCGCAGTTGCTCTTTCAGTAATTATAACAGACTTCATAGATCTCCGTCGTTTTATTGACAAATATGTAAGTATTTACTTGCACACGGGTCATTTCGTACTTTTTGGTGAAATTTGGCTCTTCCTGTAGGTTGTCATGGTGAAATCGTGCATTTCTTAGGGGTGTCCGAAATTGTCAGTGTTCCGAAATTAGCGATACTGACTATAACACTACAGTAAATGTTGTTACGTCTTTAGTGGGAATAGGCCTAGCATTAGGTAAGCCAGCTGCAATTATGCTATCCTAGAAGTAGAAAGTTGCTTCATGCATTTTCACAAAGTGAAGCCCAAGGAAGATGCAACTTTGCAAACCGAATGTATCGTTAGTTCCAAAGCGTCAATGGGCCTATCCCGCACGTTTTATATTTATATTTAAGCCTATTTATGTTTTATTAATTTATCTATTTATTTATTTATTTATTTATATTTTTGCATAGTTGATAGGCCCCTAAGTCCCTAACAATTAAACAAATCTCTGAATATTTAGAAAACATGCACATATGCTTGAGAAAAAACAGAAGAAGCCAACACTGGCAACAGCTGCTGAATTTTGATCACAATTTGACTCGATAATTCGATAAATTATGAATCAATTAGATTTTTAGAGAATCCAAAGGCTAAAAGATGGATGGTCAGATACCCATTGAGTCTAAAATTATTCACAAATTTTTCAATATCACATGTAAACTAAAATTCTCAGTTACAGGGAAGTAAATGCTTCTGGTTCGAGACAAACTCAAGACTTTATTAATATGGATAAACTAGTCAACTTGCTATTGTTACATAAGTTAGTAAGCTTGGCTGGTATTGCTGACTCAAAACTTCAAAAAAAAATTTTTATAAAATTTTGGTTTCTAAATTTTACATAGTCTATTCTAAGATGTCTTCTCCTGCGGGAACACCAAGGCGAAGTAAACGGAACAGAGGAGATGATCCACCAAGTGTTGAAGGTACCCCTAGTAAAAGGGGTCGCACCGAACAAAATGGGACCTCCGAATTGAACGGTACCACTGGAACACCATCCCGGCGAGGCGAGCCCACCCAGAATGGAACCCCTAGCAAAAGAGGCAGGGAGAGTAATGCTAGTACCCCATCAAAGAAGGGAACACCAGCTAAAGGAAAGGCCACTACACCGACTGGAAAATGTGAGCAACTTGATTAAACTTTTATTTATTTATCATTAAGTGAAATTATTTGGTTTCCTAAAGGGAGAAAAGGTTGAAGAGAAAGTTGGGTGGGGGCAGGGGTGGGATCTAGATGTGGGATTAAAGACTAGGCATCATGCAAGTTTATTTTCAAAATTACAGGTTATAAGAACAGGAAGTTGGTGTGCTACTCCTTGTTTCTATTTGGATGGATTGTTTTGTCAAACTCTTCTCTTTAGTCATGCAATAGGTAAACATTTTTCAGTTTGCTGCAATTTGTAACTTATCATTTTCAATTTTTTTCAAAAGCTCCAAGAGGTAGGAAATCGAGCCAAGACGATCGACCAATGGATTCTTCTCCCAGTGGACCGTTACCACCAATGCCATCCTCACCACCCTCTGGTGGGTCCCAGCCAGCTCATGATGCATCACTATTCTCAAGCCCTGGCTTACCTAAAGGTAGGGACGGGCCCAAAGCAATGATTTTTCTTGAATTTAGTGGTTAATTTTCATATTAATTTGATATTTCAGATCACGTGATAGGGGTAGTTTCCATAGTTTTGATGAATTTGGGCTGACCCAGTTTGACATACTGTAGACCATAGCTTTGACTATTGAATTGTCCTTCGAAAGTTTTTAAAATTTGTTATTTGGCATATATTGTATAGGACAAGTACTGATATGACATTTACAGTGTTTTTTGAATTCTGAAATCAAATGCATTCAGTAACTACAGATATTAATAAATACTACTGGAATAAATTACTACATGCTTATTTATTGCTTGAGAAATCCAGTAGATATCTAAGCTTTTATAAATTGCATTTTTTTTTTTTTTTCGGGGGAAAGCCAGCGACCTACTGCCTAGATAAAAATTGAATGTAACTCAATTCCACCGTCGTGTCCTAATTTTCTTATAGTCGTTCAGAGCTTGAGTCGTACAACTGCACCGAACATGCTAAACAACCGTTTCTGCTTATGACCGTTGCTCATTTAGGCCATAGAGGATATGATACCCCAGTGACTGGTTACAGCTGTTTGTCCTTCGATGTGTTTATTGGTCTTCCTCTTTCTGATTTCATGACAGGTACAAGTGAGATAGATCTGAGCTCACCGTTAAACTATGGAACGCCAAGCAGTTCTCGAGCAGGAGGGACTCCTGGCCGTGTTGGGTATCCTTGAAAGTGCAAATCATATTTTGCTTTGTTATTTTATTGTTCTTGCTTTCTTACAGATATTAGATGCATCTTTTGCAAAAGGGAATGCTGAGGTCCTTTTGGTAGAGGGCTGATACTTGTTTTTTCATTTGGTTTGTGCCAAACTCTATCATAGAAAAGACAATTTTTGCCATATTCAGTCATTTCCTATTTCCTGACTTCAAACAGTGATATCCTCAATAAGTATCTGCATGATTAGATGATTTCTGGACATATATTTGAATCAACTGATAGATTTTGGAATAATGTCATAAGAAGGCAAAAGTTATACTTCAAAATAATACTTAAGACCACCCTCAAAACCTTGGTGGTGCTCTCTTCTCCTTCATTCTCATTTAGTGCTTTAGTGATGAATATCTCACTGAAGCTATCATAACAACAAAAGTGAACACATTCATTCATTCATTCTTTATTCCAGTATAAACTTACAGAAAATTTATATGTAGGATAAAGAACATTACTATGACTCTGTCGGCCATGTGTATCCTGGTTGGTGAGATTAAAGACAGCAGAAGTCCTATGTTTACTAGGTGGTGAGGTAAAGATGGTGCATCAGTCCAGTGTTAACTCGGTGACCAGGTTAAGAAAGACTATCGGTCATGTGTTTACTGAGTGGTGAGGTTAAAAGATGGAGCATAAGTCATATGTTTACTAGGTGGTGAGGTTAAGATGGTGGATCAGTCAAGTGTTAACTAGGTGGCAAGGTTATCGGTCATATGTGTTTACTATCATGTGTTTACTGTCATGTGTTTACTATCGGTAATGTGTTTACTAGGTTGTGCGATTAAAGACAGATCATCAGTAGTGCGTTTATTAAGTGGTGAGGTTAAGACACAGCAGTCTCTCATCCCCTTTAGCTGTTGGTGGCTAATCAATGGTTGTCGTGGCAGCAGACACTAAGGTTCTATTTAGGAGTATTGCGTCCTTAACGTACATTTAACAACAGCGGTACTCCAATCAGGCAGCGTACAGATTTGAAGACTGATCGTAAGATGAGGCAGGTCAACATGTCCTCGGATCCACCATCGGTAAGAAAATACTTGATCAAACTTTGTGCAAAATATCTGTTGATTTGTTTACTGATATCAGAAATTAATCTTTTTGTTTTTCAGCCAAGGGCAGTTACTTGTTCATACATAGTACAAATTAATAAAAAGGAAGAAGAATTTGCTCAATTCAGTCTGATTAGCCTCGCAGTATTCTGTATATTTTAGAAGTTCCGAGGTTGTAAATATCCAGGGTTTGACTTTTTCGTCACTCCTCAGAAATTAAACTTGGAAAGTATTTTGCCATCGTTACCAAAATGAACAAAGTAGTGAAGTAAGCCTAAGGTCTCCTCAGGGATTTTTATTTACTTTATTCGAACCTGAATCTACTGCTGACTTCTGCTTCTGCTGTCGTATTTCAGCTAAGTCAGAGCAAAGTTTATTACAGAAGTAATGTTGACAATTTGTTTCTGGAGTTCCCATAAACTGCGGGACATTCTCAATAAACATGTGGTTTCTGATTGCAGGGCGGCGTGGATCCCTCGGAACCTACCGGAGCCGTTGCCAGCGAACAGGCCGGCGATAGTCGCAAGTTTGTCATTTGGGGCACGGACGTTGTCGTGGACGAAGCCAAAGATAAATTCCAGAAGTTTGTGCTTGGCTTCATCGACCCGGACGCAGACGAAGCTGAGGGTGTCGATCCGACCAGACCCTTGTACATGCAAAAACTGGAAGAGGTAGGTAACGGTAATGAATATCAGTCAGTGTGTTTAATGTGTCACGCTTCTGTGATGTTGCGTCTGGGTATACGTAAAGTAGAAGTAGTTTTTTCTATGATTTCGACCGGACCGATCGGCCAAAGCGAAATTACAATCGCTAAGAATGACTACTCTCATTTTAAATTAAGTGTGGCATGGTTGACTCAAATCTTTAATACATTAAGTGTGGAAGTAAGAAATTTGAAAAGTTGCTTGCGTTTACCAATTATGAAACCGAGCCGATAATGCACCAACCAGAGTCGATCTCTATTTATTTTTTTCCTAAGTAGGTTATATATATTCAAAATGTGATACATTAGTTTGTTTACATCACACGACTGGAACTTTGTTTATGTGAAAAGTTGATACTATGAACTGGGCTCTTTTGGCATTATTGATGTGAGTTTAGAAACAAAGTTAGGTTTTACAAAGTTGTTTCTTGTGGAGTACCTGTCTATCTATCACAACATGCTAATTCACATTTCTTACTGTTGGAAGCTGAAGCTGCTCTCTGGGAACATCTTTGGCAATTATTTTTGTTTTCTCATTCCATTCAATACTTAATAATCCCGTAACAACTTCATTCATCATTGATATTTTAGAAATTTCTGAGAGGATCTGCATGTTCACATGTTGGCATCAGAATGGATTCATTAGTTGCCAAAAGAAGTTCTTTTGACAAAAAAAAAAAAAAAAGAATCTGTCAGGGTCCTAGTTTGGTATTGCAATCTTATTTTTGAGCACTGCTCTGTAGAGTTGATAGAAACTATCGAAATGATGACAACTGGAAGCAAACAGCGACACAAAAGGAAATTGATAACATTTGAAAATCAAAGATTTTACTTTTTTTCACCTTCCATTTCTGATTACATTTAGATCCTAGCACTGGAGCTCCCGTTCTTAAATGTTAACTGTAATCATCTGAAGACGTTTGACAGTGGCCTCTATCGTCAACTTGTGGACTACCCTCAGGAGGTCATTCCGACCTTTGACATGGCAGTTAATGAGATGTTTTTTGAGAAGTTCCAAGAAGCCTCATTGGAGCACCAGATTCAAGTCAGGACTTACAATACAGAAAAAACGCAGAATATGAGATCTCTGAACCCGGAAGGTGAAAACTTCATTGCATTTCTTTGAGATTTTTGACTTGCTTGATTTGACATTGAAACTGAAAATTAGTGAATATGTTATTAACTGACGATTTTGAAGGTTAGTCATGGTGCAAGAGTTTGATTGATAAATAGTCTTATATAAGTATGAACACACTTAGCTTTGTCTTGGTGAAAGTGATTTTAACTCACCATTGCATTTTAAAGCACAATGTTGTTTCAGTCCACAGATACTTTCTGAAGGCCGAACTTTGCATTATCTGCTGTTCAACAATAATTTTCCCTTGAGATATTTCGATCTGTGGTAGCTCTTTAAACCCTGAATTAAACCTGTAGGGCAATTGATCATTTTGTCTCTCCAGATATTGATAAATTGATAACCATCAGTGGAATGGTCATCAGAACCTCACAATTGATGCCAGAAATGAGGGAAGCCTTCTTCCGTTGCTATGTGTGTTCCTATGACACTGCGGTGGAGATCGATCGTGGCCGTATACCTGAACCCAGCATCTGCCAAAACTGCCAGACGAAATACAGCATGGGACTGGTTCACAACAGATGCCAGTTTAATGACAAGCAAATGATTAAGCTCCAAGAATCACCAGGTAGGAATACTTTTAGTGATGTGTTTGTTTCTCCATGGGGATTGGGGGTGGTTGCTGGGGAAAGGATGCAGGTGATATGAGAATGGATTAAACAAAGGTTAAGCTGGTGACCATTTTGTCCTGATGAGATGAGATCAAGAATATTTACAAGCCTAGTCTTCCACCAAATCAGACAATAATTGATGGCTATAATGGAAGGAAGACAATCCCAATCTTTCAAAAATTTTGCATTTCATTGATAAATATGTTGAGCAATGTTCAAGAAAATAACAAGTTGGTTGGTGAGTGAACAGTTTTGGACAAGTTGATGTGTGCTATTTAACTGGTGAGCAATCCATCATGTAAGAGGTATAATAACATGTTCAAATGTTTTCAAATTTAATGTATAAATGCTAAAATTCGAGGCATGCTCCATTTAAGGCTAAATCGAACACTGTTCGTGAGCGACTTGTAAAGCATTATAAACATGTCATTTGGAGCCATGAAACTGTATTGTTTACCCCATTTGAGTTTCGTGTTGTATCTGAGGAACCGACCCAGTTGTGTGTACATTAGACTATATAGTCCAGTCACTTTATATAACTTCCTTTTTACCTTCCTTTGGTTTTAGTTGATAGGCAACTAGTTTTTAACAGCATGTTGTCTGATTTATATAAACTCTCAAAGTTTGCATGTCATCTTATATTTATTTATTTCACTAACTATTATTTATAGGATGAGGAAAACTGGTTATTAGTTATTTATTTATTTCACTAACTAATATATATAGGGTGAGGAAAACTGGTTATTAGTTATTTATTTATTTCACTAACTATTATATATAGGGTGAGCAAAACTGGTTATTAGTTATTTATTTCACTTTTACATATAGGGTGAGGAAAACTGGTTTTAGTTATTTATTTATTTCACTAACTAATATATATATATAGGGTGAGGAAAACTGGTTATTAGTTATTTATTTATTTCACTAACTATTATATAAAGGGTGAGGAAAACTGGTTGTTAGTCAAGGTCAAGATCAATTTATAAGATGTGTATCTAACACCTGCGTGGACGGGAAACATGTCGCAAACATACTGTCACTGCCAAATCAGATCTACTCATCTGCTCTGGTCATTTTGTTTTCCTTCGTCTCCTTCCTACGCCAGAGGACATGCCCGCCGGTCAAACTCCGCATACAGTGGTCCTGTACGCCCACAATGATCTTGTGGACTTTGTTCAGCCTGGTGACAGATTAAATGTGACAGGGATATACCGTGCCACACCGTTGAGGGTGAATCCTCGCCAAAGGAATGTTAAGGCCGTTTATAAGACGTACATTGATGTCATTCAGTTCTGCAAAGCAGATTCCAATCACATGCACGAAATTGGAGAAGACGGGTAAGTTTTAAGCGATTTATTTGGATTAAAGAAAGAATTTATTAATCCTAATCCTTGAGCATCCGGACTGTGTGAATACTCTGGTATCTATGACTAGTTTGCTGTTTAATTATCGGATATTTTAATGCAAAGGCGATAATGGTTAGTTTGACATACATGGCAAGTTTGACTACATCGTCACGTGGCTATTCCAGCATTAAGACTATATGCTAGTGTTGCTGTTTTACCAGTTTTGTATCCGATACATATACAAGGCCTGTATTGTTGCTGTAATGTGTCTGTTTCGACAGTTTTGGCTCATTTTAGCATCAACACCATTGGTTAGTTTGTCACTTTGGCTATTAAGGTCCGTGAAAGGTACTCTCTCAAGATTAAGCAGCAACATCTTTTACAACTTAGCGATCAAACAACACCTGTGGTAATCTGGTTCAATAGAACAAATTGGAATTGAAATTAGAATTAGCAGACTTTTGGGGGATAATACTGAAATATCGAACTCAATCATAAATGATCCGGATTGCCGTGGTATAGGAAAGAAGTCAAAGACCTTAGTGCCCCCTTGCTGCATTTATACGTACAGATAAATCTTGTTTGTTGTTTTTGTTAAGTTGAACACCTAACAGTGTTATGAACCTGTTTTTCTTCTCAGAGAAGAAAGGAGGACTTTCACAGAAGATCGCAAAGACGAACTCATCGCTATGTCCAAAGATGAAAAGATTTACGAGAAGCTTGCGGCAGCATTGGGTGAGTTCACGCAATGTGAGATTGAAGAGATGGATTGAGCGTACTGTTTGCCACAGTGATCCACAACTCTTGTTGTGACCCTCTTGAAGTTCTTTCAATGATAAGCTTTCTGAAATCGTAGAATTTTTTTTGTCATGGTCATTCATCGACTCAGTTTTTACAATTGAAAGGAAAACCAATTTCTTGTGACTGTGGCTTTTGGACGAAAATAAAATGGCTTTGTGTGCACTTTTGAGTAACATTATTTTTTCCCTTCTTTATTACTAGCTCCAAGTATTTATGAAAATGAAGACATTAAGAAAGGAATTCTGTGCCAATTATTCGGATCCACTCGTAAGGACTTCAGCGAGGCCGGAAGGAGTAACTTCAGGTCAGAAATCAACATCTTGCTATGCGGTGACCCTGGTACCAGTAAGTCTCAACTCTTGCAATACGTTCACAATCTGGTCCCACGGGGGCAGTACACGTCAGGGAAAGGTTCGAGTGCGGTCGGTCTTACTGCATACGTCACCAAAGATCCTGAAACCCGACAACTGGTTTTACAAACGTAAGTACGACGTTGCTGCGTTAATTCATATTGTGCCGAGTTCCCTTCCAAGGTATCTTGGGTTAATGACAGTAATCCTCCTATATTAGAAAGTTCAGACGGAAGCAAGCAGTTGAATTTTGGGTTTTTTCCCCTTTTTCTTGAGACATATAATGGAATGTCGGTTACCTAATCGCAAAATACAGTTTTAGTCTACTACCGAACATTGAAATGTGACCTAGATTTAATTATGTTCCAAATTGACCCTCTGTGACTTTCAGCTTAATTATATTTTTTTATCGGTAGGCAATTACGTTCTTTGAATACAGTCATAATTTTTGCTTGTTTTGGGGAGCCGTACTAAGTTGCAACTGACTGTGTGTTGTCCCTGTTGGCATTTTAGGATCTAGGTTTGGTCTGTATGAACTCTTCTTTGTTAGGTAACCTGCCAAGTTTGCTCCATTGAGGTTAATTAGTTCCAATTTTGCGAGCAGCTACCAGCCATTCTTGAACTAGATTTTTATTCTTTCCTTTTTAAACATTATTGATTTAAACCCAAGAACATTCACAACTTGTGATAATAGCATCGATTTGATGGCACAGCTCCATAACGACAACTAATTTTTTTCCGTTCCAGTTTCGTATGAAACCGGTGACAACTGTGATGAAATTATACTTAATTATTCAGAGTGGTATAAATTACAATAGTTGGCCGGCATTGGTATCGTGTATCTGGAATGCCAGTATGATATAGTTTACATGTGACCTGTTATAGAGTTGTCATTCTGCGTAGATATCGGCAATTTGCACAGATTACAGACTGGCAACACCCTTAAGAAAGTAGTTTTGTCACGCTTGCAAAGTGACACACAGTCAGCCAAACTTAACCGCTCAAAAATATTTGAAAATTGTTGATAGAACTTTGTTCTATTTCAGATATGTTGTAAAAAATGCATTTGCTTTTTGTAAAGGCATGCTCACATCTAACCTTAAAAAGGGGGTTATCGGGTCCATTTTGGGCGACCAAATCGCCCCTATGTATTACAGTGACAGATCTTGGATTCTTGAAAGGGGGTCCTAGGAGGGAAGTACTGGTGGGGTAAAGAAATAAGTTAAGATATTAATGTTGTAAAGAACACAGCAGTAATGCAGTTGCACGAAGCATGTCACTCTGAGCAAAAACTCAGTTAAATTGGACTAGGAGATAATCATCGTCTTGAGAATTACCATGGCAGATAGACAAGGTTGGATGCACAGCTCATTCATGTGGCTTAATCTCCACATGTTGCATTGATAACTGACAGGATTATATTTGTGGCCATTGTTTGATACACTTTTATAATTATCTACCCAATAATTGGCTCCAAGAATTGGGAAATTTTAATTATTGGGGAATTGATTATATGTGCTGACTCTGCAATGGTTAATTCTGTGTTCATTTGATTCAATTTCAGGGGTGCATTAGTGCTCAGTGACAACGGCATATGCTGCATCGACGAATTTGACAAAATGAACGACAGCACCAGATCCGTTCTGCACGAAGTCATGGTAAGTTTTTTGAACAGTCGATGATTAAAATAGAGGGTTTGCATTTTATGGAAGTAATTTCCTGTGTCACGAAAAAAAAGCTGCATACAGTTATCTTATTTTTACTAGCAAATGAAAACATTTGTTTGTGATCAAATATGTTACCAGGAATATGCAATTTGTTACAAGAAAATATTATAGTTGTTCATCTGGAAGATTTTATAAGACTGGTCAAATTCTTATTATCATATTTTTCGGCCAATTTTTGCAAAGTTCTGTAGTTGTCCTTCAGACTAAGTGAACATACTATCTATTCAGTAGCGTAACTCCTATGAGCTCGGACCGTGCTGAGCTGGGGGCCCCGACCAAAAGGGGGCCCCCGCTTTGCTGATGCACAGATAATAGGGAACCTCTTTGGATATGGATCCATAATGCATTACCGAAATTATTGAAAGTCAAAATCCTAAGACATGAGATCTCAAAATAACCGATGTGTCAATGCAACTTGAAGAACCCGGGAAGTGTCTTTTCCGACAATCTAGGAGTATTTTTTGGCAAAAAAAGTGTGGTGCGCTCGGCGCCAACCGATGGTGGCACTCCGCTTAGCTAGTATCAAGTAGTGTGTTACTCCTACATAACCTACTGATCCCCCCCCCCTTGTGAACATTTCTGCTGACCCCCTTAGTCGGACCTTCTGATAGGGGGCCTCTTTGGGCCAGGTACCCCCAGGCTCATCGTTACGCCACTGTATCTATTGGAGACATATGTACAAGAATGTCCATTTACAAGGTCCTCCCTTACCTGTCTCCTACATCCACTATACTGTACTAAGTATGTCTAATACTGAAGTCAGCAGATAAATTCAGAATGGGGATGGGTAAATGTGCACAAAGGATACGTGAAAATTGTAAAATTCCCTTTCATAACATTGCTCCAGGACACATGGGAAGTGTTTTTGCTTGTTTTTGCATGGAAGAGGATGAGCAGTGAAAGCTAAGTCTTTCAAGTAGAAAGAATGACTACTTTGAGTTGGCTGTTAATATAATAAAAAAAACAATATCTTTAAACTGTGATTTCAGGAACAGCAAACACTCTCCATTGCTAAGGCTGGGATCATCTGTTCCTTGAACGCCCGCACGTCTGTTTTAGCTGCGGCAAATCCTGTGGACTCCAAATGGAACCCCAGGAAGACAATTATCGACAATATTCAGTTGCCTCATACACTTCTGTCCAGGTTAGTTTTGAATGCATCCGAACAGTGTGTTAGTTTTTGTTATGAGACTCACGGGTAGAGAGCTTAAGTCAAACTACAATGCTTTTTTTTCATTGGGTTTCATGTCAAAGGTCCTCATCGTTTTAATCTAGACTGCATGTTGTGATATCATATTCATTTATTAAGGCTACATTTTGCCGTTAATTTTGCCACTGATCTGGTGAAGCAACCCTTAATTATTTAAGCAGGATAAGGTATCTGATTGTAAGTGTGTTATAATAACACTTCACCCCCACCCTCCAATAAAAACAAATGATGAAAATGAAAAAATGTTGTACTAAATTTGTGGGATGCAGAAATGTTGGGTTGGCCTAATAATGACCCTGTTATTTTCATCTTAGTTAATCATATCAAATTCTATGGACATTAAATGGCTTGTATAGAATACGGTATACTAGCAAACAAATAAAAGGTCTTAGTTCTGTACAATAGCTGTGATGTCTTACTTCTGATCAAGAAAATGTAAACCATTTATCAGCTGACGGGAATACCTGAGATCAGTCCACGCAATCTTGTCAAGGAGTTGAGTTTGGTCCAGGTGTGTCCCATTGGTGTAGGCTTTTAAATATATTTTAACTTAAATTTTGTTTTGTTTTGTGCTTACGTATTTGCATGACAAAAGACATAACTACATCATTCCATGATCCGTAATCCAGATTTATCAATAAACATGTTGGTTTTGTTAAGTACTGAAGTTTGTCGTTGTCTTTGGTGCACTTTTGGCGTTGTACATTTGACAGCTCCAAACAATCAGGCTATATGAAGGATATAACTGGGTTTTTATTTTTCTTCTTCTTCGTATTCTTCTTCTTCTTGTAGGTTTGATTTGATTTTCCTCATGTTGGATCCTCAAGACGAGATATTTGACCGTCGCCTAGCCAACCATTTGGTCTCCCTGTACCACCAGAGTAAGGATGAGGTCGAGGAAGAGAACATGGTAAGATACATGAAGAGAACGTATAGCTAAGCTTGCACGGTTTTGTGTAAACCCAAAACCCATTTTTTTCTAGCCAAAAACCGAATCTGGTTCAAAAACCGTTTTTTTTTTTTTCCCCTCCCGAATTTCATTGAAAACATCCAAATCTCTGAAGGAGGTGTCCAGATCGCTAAGATGCGTATTTTTGAAGCTATACCAAGCGGTCCAAGTCTAGTTTGTTCGCAGTAAAGGGTAAAAAATAAGGAGAATAAATTCAAGAAATGTTACTGTCTTCATGACTCTCTTTTTATTACCCACGTTAACTTAACTGAAGAAAAAATGTTGAAAAGAAATGTGTTAGTGAAATGTTTTCTTAAGTTTTAACATCACGTACACGTAGCGTTTGTCTTGTGTTTACTGTACTTCACGAAGTTCAACATTTATGCAATCAACTTTAGCTACTAGAATATGTTTTTGCAATCTTTTGTAGTCTATTTTACCATTGGGTAATTACGACATTTTGCGTTTCAAATCGACATGTTATGGACTCTTTTTCACAGGATATTGATCTGCTTCAGGACTACATTGCTTACGCTAGGACTTACGTAAATCCGACTCTGAACGAAGAGGCATGTCAGTTGTTGATCCAGTCTTACGTAGAGATGAGAAAGATTGGGAGTGCAAAGGGTATGGTTTCAGCGTATCCAAGGCAACTGGAGTCCCTGATACGTCTTGCTGAAGCTCACGCTAGGATGCGCTTTTCAAAAACTGTGGAAACCATTGACGTGGACGAAGCCAGGAGGTAAGTAACTGATTGGTCATCCAGTGCCACGAACAAACTGAATATTTATGCCCGTCAAGTGCATGTGATTAACTGTCAGTGTGATAGGTGTTGTCCCAAACAGCTGAATTTATCTAAGGTGTCTTTTCAAAGACAGTAATACTCAAATTTACTCTTTTATCTTGTCTTTAACAATCAATAATAATCAGCAGTTATTTTTAAGATGCTCAAGTGACTAAAAATGTGGGAGGAACCCGCAAGGGCTTACGGATTACAACTTACACGTCGGGTGGCTTCCAATTTCAGTTGGGATAACCGTAGATTGCTCTTGGATGAAAAACCCACCTTTACTATGACCTGGCCGGGTATCGAACTCGGAACCTCCCGATTGCTTGGCCTCATTGCTACAAATGCCACCGCCTTTATCCACTTGGCCACAGCAACGGTCTGAAGGTTCATCACTGCACATAAACAGTTGATGTTATCTATGTTTGACATCTGGAAAATTCTGAGACATTTTGGTCAAAATTTTGTTAAAGCCCTAACATGAGTGGGTCTAGTGAGGAGTTAAGTCTCTAATTACTGATGTGGGTAAAGTGAGGATTTTACTCTATATAATTTTTAATTCTACAGATTGCACTATGAGGCTTTGAAGCAGTCTGCATTTGACCCTCGAGACGGAACAATCAATGTGGATATCCTAGCAACAGGTGTCAGCAGCAGTGCTCGAAGACAACAGAAAGAACTGGCAGCAGTAATCAAGAAACACTTGGAGGCAAAGGGCAAGATCACCACCATCAAGTATCATCAGCTATTTGAAGAGATGAAACAGAGTTCAGATCTGGTAAGTGGACACCCTTAGTGAGGTTTTTTTCATCACAACACTGCTACTCAACAAGTTTTGTTTTGCCGGACATTCTTGTTTCAATGATGAATTATAAAACCGACAAAATCGTACGGAACATTGCAGGAGTGATTGATTGATAGTTTCCATAGTGACAGAGTTTTTGTAGTGACATATGTTTTTGTAGTGACCTGATTTGAAAAGTGAAATTTGGTTTTCAAAATATTTGACTGGCTTATCTAAGCTACCTCATTCACTGGTGATGCATAGGGTTGGATGCATCGTTATTGGCCCACATACAGCAAATTAAACTAGTATAATACGGTTAAACCCAACATGATGAATCATGCTGTATAAATTCATGAAAATCTCAGTGTCAAATAGACACATGTTGTATATTCAGGTGACAAAAGTTATGCAAATAAGAGAAAAATATGCTAATAAGAGAAAAATAGAAGAAAGTTCATTCCAGGCATTGCACATATGTTGTTATAATGCTAATATTTCGATGGGAAAGAGAGGGTGAGGGATTGAACTTGAACTCTCTTAAATTGTTTTTAACTTAATTATTCCAGGATAAAAAGACTGCCAAAGTAAAGTGAAGACAACAGTGTTTATTGATACATTAAATCTGAACAGTAATGTAAAAAAAATTACCTGTCATTGAGACTCAATCCTTTATTCTGATAACAGCAACAACAAAAAAGAAAGAATTAGCCATTATGGGTTTAGTTTGGCCTTCAGGAGGTGACTATTTTTGGAGCACATTTTTCATATCTAAAGCAGTAGTTGATAAAGATTTACCTCTCTCTCTCCCTCCCTCTCTCTCTCCTTTCAGCATCTGACACGTGACATTTATGATGGAGCCCTAAGAGAACTCCAAGATTCTGATTTCATTTACAGAAGCGACAAGACCATCCGTCTACTTCAATAAAGGGAACTGATTTGAAATAATCGATGAGATCAGAGTAATGAGACTTCTCTGTCCTTGGTGCGTCCTAATCTTCGATTTAGTCTCTACTCCACGGAGCATGGAGAAAGGAGTTCGCCTCTCTTAAAGTCTTGACATTTTTCCAAGGATCATTAAAACAAGCGCTACACCTTTTGTTTTAACATGAGATTTGATTCAATTCATAATGGAATGAGCAAGTGGTTACCTGCCAATCTAAGGAACAATCAGAAGTGCAGCCATCTTGGTTTCAGCCTGGCATTTCATTGGAGGAAGCGCAATACCATCAGTTATCTTTCTTTCAGTCTGGGGTTCCATTTATTTTGTTCTTTGAGACTTGGAAGTGCATTCCTCTCTTTAACCTGGGACTTGATCCGGCGTACCATTAAAAAAGCTGGTTGTCTTCTCTACCAAGTAAAAATCTGTTCTTCTTTTATGGAAATCATAGAACAGCCATGTTTCTCACATGCATAGCTTTGTGAATATTATATATTGTAGTTAAATGTTCTATTGTGTATAGTACCATTCTTAAGACTTTGGTACATTCTGATGTGTTACGTTCGAGAGCTTACGTATGAGAATAATTTGTAAGAGCGTCCACGATATGATGTAATTTTTCTGTTTTCTGAGTAGTAAAGCTGACACAAATTTCCTTTCTAGCTATAAAATGTAATATCTTAAACAGACTTCCTAGCCAGAGCCAAAATACCATATATAAGGGTTGACGTCTGCAAACATATTTGTAAATATTGAAGCACCGAATTTTGAAAGTTTGAAGATCCATTATTCAGAACTTGGAAGAGAATTTCACGGATAGCCTCTAATGTTGCATAATATTTCAAGATTGGAAGATACAATGAGGACGCAATCGTATTTAATTTCTACTGACAAGATTTGATTAAGAATGACACATTCTCCCTTTACAGACGTGTCTTGGTGTGAATTTCCCACAATCCTGTGGTTACCGCACTCGACCGATGAACAAAGATCGTGTTAGGGAATCATTTAGTTTTTAAAGTTTGTGTATCAGTTTTGAAGGCTCTGAGTTTGGCTCTTGTAAATAATAGTAATAATAATGAGGAATTATAATAAGCACTTATCACCAACAAGGTTTGCAAGTCATTGTACAAAAAGTAAATACAAACAATACAAAGAACGAAAACAAAGTTAGACTTCATCAAAGGCTTTAGACCTGAGATTTAAAGGGAGTGAAGACTCGCGCACAAACAAACGTCTGATGCCGGTAATCTGACCTAGTTTCGAATGAGGTGTAACAGAAGTGTTAGACACCACCATCGATCCCATAAAATACACACACAGCTTGCTAGCGTCGGTAGATGCTAGTGTACAGTCAGTACATGCAGGTACGGTCAATACCCACAACACAGTGTACATAGCAGCGATGGACATCTCAGGTCCAGATAAAAGATAACAAGGTATCACGTTTCATTACTGTCTGCATTTTGTAGCGACACGAACAAAACGTCACTTGCAAGCAAAGGAAAGTTAACCTTTTCAGAGGGTGGCAGGCGGTTTGGGGCGAGTCTTCAATGCCTTTAAGTATCTCTTGAAAATGGCAATGGTGTGAGATGTTCTGTGTTGTAGACTGAGTTGATTGGTAAAGTACTGCCATTCCTGTGTAAAACAATAAAAAAAATATAATAATAAATAAGTGGATAATGGATAAATTATTCCTTGTATATACCTTAAGAGGTAAAATACACATATTGTTACTTTAGTACATTATGTAAATACCATGGGTGATCAGAGTAGGAATAAACTTTTCTCTACTCAGGAGAACTCCAATGCATACATGTTCATAGGTCTTCATAGTTAGATTGATTGGTGTACCCTTTTATGTGTGAATATTGAATGTATACAACATAATGCAAACATGCAGTTTATAAATCATTACTTTTTTTTTTTTTTTTTCTTTTTTCTTTCTTTTTGTATAAAGACACTTTTTATATTAGAGATATGTCATGTGGATGACACATTCAGAACAGGAGTCCAGAAAACAATCGATTCTCTATAAAGTCCAGAGTTTCACTCTTGGGGCAAAATTCTGCTTGAACTTTGTCTTATATTTTAGTCAGAAAAATCACAATTAGCTCTGTCATTTTATGATGTATTTTTTTTCCTTTAAAAATCACCATGCCACTTTAATAAGCAGTGATATGTGGTACGTTGAGTGGTATGTATGTGTTTGTTAGTTCTTCTCGTTTTCTACGTCCATTTCTTCTCTCTCCTAACTCTCCTGACGATATCCAGACAATATGTACCGGAACTACGTCAGTCCCTGCCAGTTTCATCATAAAGAAACAATGTGTAAATAATGTTTACTGTAAATATTTCCATGTTTACCTTTAAAAGAAAATGGGGCTCTTTTGAGGATTTATAGTATTTGAAAAGTTCAAAGAGGATAAGACTGTTAAATGTGTATCGAAATATCTTATCACCTCTTCTGTCACAGAAGTCTTCAGTTGGAGAAATGTTGAACAATTCTTAATCAGATGTATAATATTCTGTAGTTTCGTGTTTGGATGCTTATATTAAAAGGGCACAAAGGTGATTCTTACATTTGGGTGCTTCATCTCTCAAATGAATGAAAAATTTATATCTGTTTTTTTTGTTTTCCCCATTCATCATTTTGTCTGTCAAACACACTTGCAAATATAATTTTTGAGATGATTGAGATTTGGTAATCCTCCAAGGATGAAATAAATTGCACTAAAGTAGTGATAATTTATGTCTTGTCTTTTCTTTATCAGTAAGTCTTATTAATTAGGGTGAATCGATGCCCCACCACACCCCAGCCTACCCCTCCAAAGAAGAACAGAAATCTATAGAGTACCATAATACAGAAGCTAGTTTTAGGAAGTATTAGTACTTCTAGTGATTACATTAAGGTGGCATCCTCCTATTAGGGGCTATATCAATCCGTCCAAGTTTTCTCCTCTCTCAAGAAAAGTGCTGAAAAGCAGCAGGAGAATATCTTTCTTGATATGTATGATCAAGCAAAATCTGGTTTCTTGTAGCTTGCATGTTGAAGAGCATGAATGTAAGTACATGTGGTGCAAAAATTAGGGTAATGGTAGCAATTTTAGGACACTTTGGGCGTCCCAGGAGCAGTGGACGAAAATTATTTACTACTGGGTAAAGAGATTTGTTTACAAGTGACAAAACTTCAGGCTCTCTTAGCAAAGAAAATCTTCACGGTCACGATACGGGAAATTGATGGTGCCATGAATGGAAAACTTGTCAGCTATCCAGTGATGGGTACCGTTCAGCTAGTGAGAACTTCTATCTAGACTTAAAGACCACATTACTTTGATGAATTAGTGTGCAAGTCAATGGGGTATTTAACGGGCATATGCAAGCTTAAGGATGACTTCAGACATAATTAAGTTACTAGTTGGAATGCCCCTTTAAATTAAGGTTAAAAATGATGTCGATCTCACAATGCAGTCCTGAATGTTAAGGTTCATACTTCTTTTTATAAATTCTAACAAATCTACCAAATACGCTTTAACTTCATAATGAGCAATGGTCTTCTAGAGCATCCGTGGATAAATCCTTGCCAAGGTTTAAAAGTATATTAAACGTATTACTTGAAGCGCAAAAAAATGTTTAATCACCTAGCTTTGTCTTGTATCTGTGGTCAGTGTGCTAGACTTAGTAATCCAGCCATTTCAATTGATGAGGCTGATACTTTTAAAGGATTATTTTTCTTAACATAAAATCGGCAAAGAAATATAGCATCATATCAATAATTCTTAACAGTTTCCAAACATCCAAATTTATTTTAAATCTGATATTTATTGGGTCATTTCTCAAAAAGTAAAACTCTTATATAGATTAAAACTATTTCGCAAAAGGAACTCCTAATATGCTACCTGAACTGATAGCAATCTACGTGTTCTTATTTAATAGTGTAGCAAACAACATACCAAAGCTAATTCTGTATGTCTACAGATATATCCCAGAGATATGAACAGGACTTTAAAAGTGTGAGACCAAACTCGTGAATTTCCTTTATGATAGGGCTTGGGGCGGACGAAGGTTTACAAAGTTCCTTTTAGACATTGACTTACTCAGCATGATCTTTTGCGTTGCCTGAAATCAGCGACTTCAGTTTGAATACCAGTTTAGTTTCTAATAATCGCAATAACAACTTTTACACTGTATACTGCCGGGCTGTGCCTCCCCCCCCCCCTTCCCCTATCCTTTGAGACATTTTAGTATCATTGAGAGTGATTATATGCCAATTGGTGTTATAGTTTGCAACAATAGTTTGAAACAATTGTTTGGGTTGTATCAGCATATTCAAGTTAAATATGTATGTACTGCCATTACAAATGATTATTTAAATATTGTCCGCCAGTGGGAGGGGGTGAACCCCTTCCTCCTTACACTAGTATTCTGTCTGCCAGTGAGCCAACCCCTTCAGAAGAATGCGTGGTCGTACCCTAGCTGTGTTACAATGATGGATATATAGTTACAATTCAATGCAAAATACAGCTAAAAATTAAGGGAGCAAACTCGATCACCATTATCAGCCGCCTCAGTATAGACTATTTTGGCAAATATTTACATTCTCCAAGATGACCACAGAGTAAGAGACTCGGATCTAAGTGATCGCGAGCGGGACGGCCCTACCCAGATCGGGGTCTAATGTAAACGTACGGAGAACTCAGATTCAAAACTCCTTTCAACTCGTTTTAATGCCGAACACCGAGAGCAGGGTCGGATCCGTAATGTAAACATGGCCTACAAGTGAAACGGAAGTCTTCGGACCCAGCGACACAGTACGCTATAGGCATATGTGGACCAGAATATATTTTAAATTGAATCATTCTTTCCTCAAAACGTTTACTGCCAATCGGACTGCACTGCCGGAAGGGCCCTATTAGGACTTCCGGTGGCGCAGAAGGGACATTACAGATACATTTGCGAAGCCAAATTAAATATCAGGGCCCGGAGTGGCATTTTGCTTCAATAAGTGTTTTGGTGGTAGTGACAGATAACTTAAAACCTCTCGCCGAAAGATTTCATCACATTATGGTAACCCGATCCCGCGACGCATTCTGTAGCAGACGACATCACAAACTTTTAACTTAGTCCGAGGAAAGCTTCACAGGAAACGTAGCGAATTTTCTCATTAAACTGGACTCGGAGACAGCGTTCTCACATACTGTGAGTACAGTAGAAGTTGTTATCATCTCATAATAGTTTTTAACATGCGTCAATCTTTGTTTCTGGACAAATATGCAACTCCATAGATTTCCCTTCAGGCTAGGCTCAACGTTAGCGGCTATACTAAGTAGTCCATAATTTAGGCCTATCGTGTGGTTGTTTACCTAACCTAATTTACATAGTGCCTACCACGAGTTTCGTTCCGTAAAGAGAATAAACCAGCATAGGTACCAATTTCAGAAAGCTGGCAAATTCATTTCCTCAGATCTAACGATGTACGTGCTTTATCAAGAAAGTCTGACATTGACATTTTGTGAATGTTCATAACATATTCAATAGGGCCAGTTGGTCAAGCAAATGTAATTGGCCATGCTTTCGTGCAAGGGCGGCGGAACCAGGGGGGGGGGGGGCACAGGGGGCACGTGCCCCCCACATTTCCTCAGGATAAAAATGTGCCCTTTTTCTACATAAAAAATTGTACTCTTGATCACCTTATTAGGTCAGCCATATTTCAGTAAGAGATCTAATCCTAATTTAGAAGTAATAATGAATTTCTGTGGGTGAAACTCAAATAGCTACCACAAGGCTTCTAGCATTCTGGTGAGTGACATTATATGCATATTCAATTTGTCAAAAAAATCCTAATACATTCCAAAAATACATTGCTATTTAAAAAATACATTGCTACATTGTGACTTTGTAATCATGCAGAAGCCATTTATAGCCTACTATGAATAATGAGTTTAGTTTTAATATCCCATAACCTACCCCATCCTTTCGTATTTTGACATATTTCATTTGCTTACATGCATGTATCGATCGCGTTTGCATGGACTTGGACTTTATAATGATTTCACCTCATTTTGTCTCGAAAGAAAACTTGTTCCTTGTTTCCAATTTGCATGTATTGGATATTGCAGTGCTAGTATGCATTTTTTCCTGGGGGGGGGGGGTGGGGCA
>JAIPMN010000853.1:1648-20184 GCA_020650975.1 Apostichopus californicus | reverse complement strand
TACAGTCAGAGGGGGCGGATGCCCCCCTGACGGACTCAAAATGACTGCTGGCGCCCTTTTCAGCTTTTTACCACTTTTTAAATTCGCGATTATTGACTATTTTATTGCGCTCTCAAATACCTATTGACATTTGTCACATTTTGTTGGTGTAATTTTCTGACAAAATGGCGATGACACCTATTTATTCATCGTTTATCTGCAAATTAGCAAGGCCCGGAAAGGGTCATTTCCGGCGATCTAGGGAGTATCTTTACTCAAAAAATTTCTGAACGCTCCGCGCCAACCTGTGGTGGCGCTCCGCTTAGATAGTGTCAAAAGCGCCCCCGGCCTATAGACCATTCTCGCCCCCTTGACCATTACCCCTAGCTCCGCCACTGAGGGGGGGGGCGTTGATGGAGTGATGTGTATATGCAAATAAAATAATACAATAAGAGTTATAAAGGGTACTAAATATCAGGCTGCATCAGTCCAATCGAATTTCTGCAAAGTGCCCTTCGACGTCGGTGCCCCCCAGATTAAAAGTGCTTCCGCCGCCCTTGCTTTCGTGAACCTGGCCACCGAACATCGATGATTATGCACTACTTAATTTGTGGTACCCAAAAATTGTTTGATCATTTACATATTAGATAATATGATGCTAGGAGCACCTATGATGGTTAGGGAAAGGGGAGGGAGGTTGGGGGAGGGGGGAACCATATAGGATTGCGAAGACTGCAATGGGAACTTGCTAGTACTACTAGTACTACTAGTAGTGACATAATTTAAACATTTTAAAAGGAGGCATACTCAATAGCCCTTATTGCATGTTGACGTTATGCTGTGGACCAATATCCATGTGTATATATATGACCTGTGACCAATCTGTTACAATTTACCAAGGTTGTAAATAGGTAGTTGTAAACTTCAGTATTTGCAAGTATTACAACACTGATTGTAACATTCTGTTGCTGAATTGCTTGTTCATGCAGTGAATATTATTTTATACCAAGGGTTATCTGGCCTTAAGCTTTGATGATGTGGTGAATGTTATGCACAAATTTTAGTTGAAAGCATCACCTCCAAAAACCATTTTAGATGGTGCCCTCGCATGTCATGCTTTGTTCTTAATTACTGTAGCCTATGGAAATCAGTTTAAAGGCATTGAAGACTCGCCCCAAACCGTGTGCGCCCATCTGAAAAAGTTAACTTTCCGTTGCTTGCAAGTGACGTTTTGTTTGTGTCGCTACAAAATGCAGACAGAACAGTAATGAAACGTGATACCTTAATTATCTTTAGCTGGACCTGAGATGTCTATCGCTGTATTGTTTGTACTCTGTGCTGTGGGTATTGACCGCAGCTGAATGTACTGACTGTACACTAGTGTCTAATTACCGATGGTAGCAATTAGCTGTGTGTGTGTATTTTCTGGGATCGATGGTGGTGTCTAACACTTCTGTTACACCTCATTCAAAACTAGGTCAGATTACCTGCATTAGACATTTCTTTTTGCGCGAGTCTTCACACCCTTTAAGACAACAAAATTACCGATCGATGGAAGGCATGCAAAATTCTTTGAAATTCAGAGGGACAGTTCAAAACTTCAAAAAAAATTTTTTACGTAATTAAGAAGGTATGACAAGGGATATTATACCTTTAGTTCACAACTATTTCACCCAAGCTGGTCTAGCTGTCCCGTCCAAGATGCTTCTTTTCTACATAAATGCATCTATGTATGTGGGCAAATTGTTGGTTGCACCAACTCATTCCTGACTGGAGCCTGATTATATTATCAATCTCAAGGCAACCAGTGTTCTCCCTTTTACATCCATAGGGCCTACAGTGAGCATACATATATAATATATGTGCCCAAACTACACTTCAAGGACTTTGTTTTGTTTCATAATAGTCCCTTTCCTATGGCTCATTGATATCCACAAAGTACTCCATGCCCCACTTTGCTGTTCACTCTTCAAAGTATTGAACTTGAAATCTTAGGTCTTGAAATTCCGTTTGTAAAGGTGATCATCGGTACTGCCAATCCCCAACCTCCCCCCCCCCCCCCCCACTAACTAGTTGACTCCAACACACAAGTGTGATAGAGAATGTTCTTAGTCTTGCTCCAAATTCTGAAGCCTAGAAAGCTCCCTCAAAGCACTTTGCGTCAACTACCGAGATTTTATTGGTTAATGTGAACACCATAATATCTTGTTGAAAAACAATTGAGAGACAGAAGCTCCAGGAAAGAAAGTCTGATGAAAACATTTCTAATTTTTAAATTTTGTGGCATGGCAATGGCCTTTACCTAATAGAGGTCATTGCAGTTTCAGCTTTAGTTTCCTCACATTTCTGTAATTAAATGAAAACTAAATAATAAAATATTTTTGCAATTTTTTCTCTTTTCTGATACAGTGGTAGTTACATTGCAATATTAGAAGTAAGCCTGCAGCACTGGAAGGATACATAGACCTACATAATTAGTATCGATATATATATATACACACACAAAGAAACAATACATTCTCTGGTTATATATCATTTGCTACACTTGAATAAATTTCCTTTTAATATGCATGTTATGTGATTATGAACAAGTTCTCATTTTTCATTTGTAAAACTAAATAACCATTACCATTGGCATATCTTTGCCATCATTCAAAAACTTTCCAGACTATAGAATAGCAGACTGTTTCATTGATCTAGCTATATACGGTTCCAGGTTATGCGGGTCATGCATTCTTGTATACTGCCATCATCTAGGTAACAGCCCAACATGTTTTGCTACAACTGTTGAATAAGTTTATATAGTTTAAGATTTTGTTGTTTACATTGTAGCTTTGTTTTATTACCATGACTATAGTGCAAATTTACAAATAAAATTAACTATGGAATTTACCTGCATGGCAACTCAGACTCCTAATGGGCATTAACATCTGTATTGTTACCAACTTCAAGATAAATGACAATTTAAATAGGAATTTTCTACAAATTATCTCAATGCATGGACCCACAGTCACTGCCCACACATATTACATTGAACATTTGTACTCCAGGACTAACATTCTTTGATTTGTGCAACAATGTTTACTTCTGAGGTGACATGAAGGCTTGGGGGAGGGGCGGTTGGGGTGGCGGAATGTTGGTTCCTTTGATTCTCGTCCGAAATCATTGCTCATAGTTTGTGTATTCACATATACTGTACATATTTAGTATACATGTATATGTATTGGACTACTGGATATTTTGTGCAGGCCTGATTACCCAGTTGTGTAAGATATAGGTTTAACCTGTTATTTGAAGACCCTGTTTATGTAATTGAAATACAAAGCTCTCAAAAGAACCTGTGCTCAACATGAAACCCAACAACAATAAAGAACTACTTTATCAAAGTGTTGATTCAACAGAAGACTTGTAATGTACTATATATGCCTATAGTGGGGAATAATGAGACATGCTATTTCAGCAGCATAACAATGAATATCTAGTGTGTGGTCAGTGTTCAATTAGTATATGGTGCCATAGTCAAGCATGGGTTGCTGACAGGGTGGTGTACTGCTAACAATTTTGATCACACCTTTCCTTCTTTTATTTCAAAATATGAGGGATTTTTGTTTTCTATTCATAAATGTAATGAGGGCATTGTGGTCAAGTGGTTAATGCAGTGGACTTGTGATCGAAGGGCTTGCAGGTTCTAGTCCTGGCCAGATCATTACCTTGGGTCCTTGGGCAAGGCACTTTATCTCCATTGCCTCTCTTCACCCAGGTGTATAAATGGGGACCTGTGAGATAAACTGTCAGTTGGGTGCTGTTTGGCAACATATTTGTACAGGTACAGTATATACCAATATATCTGTTTTTAAGCCAATTTCAATTTTGACAATTTTGTGGTTGGATATCCTCCAACCCCCAGACCCAGTGGCAGCACTACAGGAGGGCATGAGAGAGCAATTTCCCCCAGATTTCCCCTCCCCATTTAAAGAGGGGAGAGGAAACCCCTTCCCTTAGATCCCTCCCCCATGTCAGTGTTATATTTTTTGGCCTCCCCCCCAAAAAATATATATGCCTTGATTTTCCCCTAGTTGGCCACCACTACCCAGACCCTTCTCCAATTGACTCTTTCAAAATAAGGACAGAAACTTAAAGAAATAAAAGATTTAAGCTGTACTTGAAGAACTGCAGGAACTGTAATTTGTTGAATACCATAATCCCTCTACCAAATACAATACAGTGTAACGTCCCATCAATCATCAATTAGTGAATAACAAAATTACACTTGAAATAATACTCTATAGGCAAAACATCGAAACTATAATTTGTCATGCCTAGTCTTTTTCAGTATGGCTAGCATGAAATAAAATATTTAGTTTATTTCCTCTTATACCTCAGGAGCAAGACCAGCTATTTGAAATGAAAGGGGCCATCTTAGTTTAATTATGTTAAATTTATTTAAAAAAATAAAAATAAACAAATAAAATAGCATATATCTGTGGAAATTCGCTGACTAATTCGCTGACTAACTCTATAATATACTTCAACTAATCTGTTCTCTCTCCTTGCCCGGTCATTGTGATGTTGACCTCTTCCTTTCTTTCAGTAGAGATCTTCGATTAAAATTCCGGTCTGAAACTTGAACGGTTACGGTAGTTAGAACCGCATCCAAAAATTGCCAAAATCTGTGTACCATTTTCCGAAAGTTGAAGGCAGCTTAATTCTCCAGTTTTGATGAAACCTGCTGTTTTGTTGATCTGTCACGTTAGAACTTGGAAATTTAAAATTAAGCATTTAGCTTCGAGGATTGTCTTGTGGATGTATCAGTTTACATTGATGGTCATCTCATTAACCTACTTACATGTAAATATCATGGGCTCAGTTCTTATGAATGGAATCTCTGAAAGGGTGACTCATAAAGGCAGTGGACTCATAACGTTTTTGTGATTTAGTTTTGATTGGGGTTGTGATATAGTGCCCTCTTTTTTTTCAAATTAGATTGACCCTAAAAAAGAGTCACACTGTACCAACACCCCTCTGTGTACTGTAAATGTGAATAGAGACCCAAATTTGGTATCAATTGTGCAAGAGATGTGGGAACTGAATTAACATGGAATGCTAAATCTGGATAACATAAAAGTTCAACTAAAAATGGCAAAATATTTGTGATTTGCAGAGAGGATCTAGTTCACCAGACTGTACAGTGTTTTTATTGTTTTTCGATGTTATCGTTATAACTCAGCGGCCCTCAGGCAAATTTGTTGTTGTCCTCTTATTCATTTGAGATTCTAATCAAGTTGTAAGCATGTATACCATTTTCATATTGTTGTTCGGGAATAATCATCATTTTTTGTTGGTAAAAAGACAGTGAGACATATATTTAAGTAATAGTATTAATATCATTTTTGGCTAGGTACCAAACACAACAAGGCACGTGGGTGGTACATGTGGATAATAATTGTGTCACTGAATTCCAGCTGTATCTGAAATACCACTTAAACAGTGGGACTCTTTTATTAGTATTATTGTATTTGGTACAGCTAACTACATGTCAGATAGCCCATTTTAAATGCAAGAAAAAGTTTTGGTAAAGATAAAGTCTTTTGAGGTCAGCAAAGGTACAAAAAGTAAAAAAAATTTAAAAAATGAGAACATGTGATCTATCTCTTCAAATTCATGGATCACTTTTATATCGTATATTAAATGTAAACGACTGGTTAAGTTTCCATTGCTTGCATGAACGTGTGCATAATATAAAGTGGTACGTGCTTCATAGGTACTTTGCACAGACTGTCCACTTTCACAAACAAATGTATTTTTGATGTATTGATGTAATTTTCAAAGATTTGTCGATACAAAATCACGTACATAACAACGTAGTCCAATACCTTGACTTAAGGTACAAAGTTTTAAGTTTTCCAATTTGGTTTAGTTACAGGTGCTTAGCATTGAGTGATAAGTAAAAAGAACTAAAGAAAGAATAAACATTAGACTGCAGGTCATCTAATTTTATCAATTGCTATCATATTTTGTGTATACATGCCCCTAGCAACAACAGAGTGTATGATGTCATCACGGCAATTTAGCTGAAAAAAGTGGTTTTTATTTTCCTTAAAGTAATATTGAACTCAATTGTTCAGAGTGGAAAATCATATTTCTACAAAGAAGTTGCATTTTTAATGAAACTCTACATACAGAGAACCTTGACAGCTAAGCATACAATACTAATATATCAGTTTTCCAGGATAAATAAACAAGAAGTTTATAATAGGGAAGTATAGCTTTTTTATTTCTAATAACATTTGCTGGGTACATGACATCACAGACCATCTACTGGGATCCACTCCAGGGGCGAATCAAGGATGCAGCCAGTCAAAATAGGTTACATTCAATCCACTCTATTTCGAGTTAGAGACAATTAAGCTATGAGATGAGGTTTCCAACACACAGTGTAGAATCATTTTTCTCTCTCACACATATATGTGTCATGTTTTTTGTCACCAGAGTATCCCTTTAAGCTTCAAAGAATAAAAAACAAAGTTTGCAAAAACCTGTTTTCAGTGTTCCAATTAAATTGCCTGACTTTCTGTGAAAATGTGATACATTAAGAATGTTTGTTTTCTATGATTCCCACATGTATGACATAGAATTTCACCAAAATGCAAGGTTGCAGTATATATAGTTAGTTTCCTGTGTGAAGAAATGATATGATAAAAGATAGAAGAAAACCCAGACATTTCCCAGCTTTATTGCTGTGATGACATCATTTACTTCAATGCTGTTGGCCCATGGATGCAAATTCACGAAATATCACAAAATTTTAAGGAAAAGAAATCATATCTTTGTCAATCCAAATGCTCCAAAAACTTAATCTGGTGATGCAGAAAAGTTTCAGCAATCATGTGTTCGTTCAGCAGTCCACTTCGGTCACCGGAAAAGTGTTCACAACAACCATGCAGAGCTCTTCCAAATTGCAATTGACTGTACATAGACCATATAAACTTCCATGAGAATTTCACAGTCAACAAGCAGGTTGTTCTGGGAGAATTATGTACACATTCACCATCGTAAAAATAAGATATATAAAAATAAAATTTAAAAAAGAAGAAAAAAGCACAGTTTGTATTATCAAGCGTACAACAGCCTCAATCAAACTTCCTTGTGTACCAACATTGCATAACACTTTTGAGAGTACAGTATATATGCCTACTTTCATGAAGGGCTCTGACACGCCAAATATTGAGGAACACTAACTTTAATGTCATATATACTATATATCTCAATTTGGTTACATCTGTTTGAGGGTTGTTTTGTAACTGTAATATATGACATTTGAAATTGAAGATGCTTGAATATTAGTTGAATTTATAGGATTTTTATGTTTTTCCCAGAAATATACCTGACAACTGTTACGAATCTGATCCAACAAAAACTTAGCAAACCCCATGTATCTGAAACAAGTTTAACAGCATCAACGTGGCATATGTATGCTGTTCTAGTTATGTCAGCCACTTAATATGCCATACATAGGATAACAACAGTTTGCTGGTCTGTTGGTGAATTTGCGATAAAATCAAAACATGGTCGATTCCCCTTCTGACATGACATTCAAAACAATTTGTTAAGAAATATTTTTTCCACCAAAAACTGATTGTCTGTAGACCTTTTTCGGGGAGAGAAAAAAATTGTGAGTAAACTTGGCCTACAAATTTACAAAGGGCCAGTGTTTGCTCCATTAATTATGGCTAATACCTCCCTTGTTAGTACATATTGACTTAATTTTTATATCAACTTTTTCACAATTGAAAAGTGTTTCTCTTTTTTCTCTCTCTCTTTTTTTGTTTTTTTTTGTTAGGCATATGGTAGAAAATGAAAATCACTGAGGCATTATGCTGTCAAAATCAATTTAATATCTAGGTCTGTACGCCTCAGTGCCCCCATTAAAAATCTTGAAACCCTTTTTCAGAATATTATGACTCGGGTATTTACCCCTGGCAAACACTTCTGGAGACATATTTCTCTTGGATTGTAGCCAATCATTTTGCCACCTCTTTTGAACCCACATGAAATCCTGCTTTTCCTTTTTTTCATTGCTATCTTTTTTTTTCTTTTTTCCAATCTCTCGGTTTGATTATTTTCCATCTTCATTCCAGAAATATGATCCAACAGTCAAATATGCTCTCCTCCAAACTGTTACACGCCTCAGCGAGCAAATACAGACGCCCGTCTGTAGAAATACATATAGGTATGTCTCTTATTTGTTGGGATTAGTTTATTATATGCAGCCATTTTTTTTTTTATTCCTTTCTCTTTTTTGCTCTCTTGCCTCCCTTTTTTTTGTTGCTGTGACGACATTTTAGCTCCCTGCTATCATATTCCTGAATCTGAGGAGTCGCTTTCATTCTTCACATGAAAATGGAGATAGATGCCTTGCAAAATTGTTTGGAAATATGAGGTGTGCTAGGAGCTGTTGAATCTTGGAAGGTCGTTAAACGACCTGGGTCATCAGCCTTTCCTTTCTGTCTGGGGGTGTATTAGCACCAAGAGTTTTGGTTGCCAATTGTTTGGTCGGGTTTTGAGGAAAACTCAAGTCTCAGTCCTCTCCCAGATCGCAGACAGCTCTCCTCAGTTTTCTGACAAGAATGAAATGTTTTGTAACAGTTTTATGTTACAGGTAGATATTGATAGCAATTAGCAAGGTTAGAGACCATATATCTCAACAAAAAGCTATATTACTATTTAAATATAAATAGAGTTGCTCAATTGTCAGAATCTTTTTTTCTTTCTTTTTTTCTCGTCTTCATTAAAGGAGCATTCTGCACTACATATTGACAATTATGCAAGCACAAAAAGTAGTAGTTTTTTAAGGAGAATAACTCATTTTAAGGTTTGCTAGTATTTAATAAGTCTGAATTTGTTTTTCTCTTCAAGTAAAAGGTAATTAATGTAACATATATGTACTTTCCTATTCCTATCCTGTGCCATTCTTCCCTCCCCTCCCATTCTACTTTATCTCCACCCCTCTTCTCTTTCTCCCCACCCCTTTCTTCCACTTCTCTCCCTCCCCTTCTCTCCTCCCCACCTTTCCTCGATCCCTTTCCCTACCTTGCTTTCCCCTTCCCCTTCCCTACCTCCACTTACCAAATCTCCTTTTCCCTCTCCTCTTCTCTCTCTCTTCTCTCTCTCTCTCTCCCATCTCCTCACTCCCTTCTATTTGCCTACCTTCCCATCCCGGCTCCCTTCCTTCCCCCCTTCTTCTTTCTCCATCTCCTCCCTTGCCACCCCTCTTCTCTTTTTCCCCAACTCTCCCTTCCACTTCCCTCCCTCTCATTCTCTCCTTCCCACCTTTCCTCGTTCTTGTTCCCCTTCCTTTCTCTTCCTTTCCTAATCTCCTCTCCCCTTTTCCCTCTCCTCTTCTCTCTCTCTCCCCTATCTCCTCACTCCCTTCTACTTGCCTCCCTCCCTTCCTCCCCTCCCTTTTCCCTCCCCTCCCTTTCTCTCCCCTCCCCTCCCCTTCTCTCCTCTCTTCCCCTCCCCCTCTTCTACAAGTAAGTACGTAGAACATGATGAACCGAAAATCATGCTGCTAAGGGTATGTCTTCCTTTCAGTACCTAACACAGTTCACAGTGGACTGTCGAGGTAACCTTTGACTTACAGGTGACCCCATTGATGACCAACAGGTGACCCACATGGGTTTAGATGATTTGTCGGGTTCACTCACACAATGTGTGGATCAAATACATGTTTACATTTGGGGTTGACTCATCATCAATTTGCACACCCAGTTTCGCAGGTGGATCTCCATCAATTTGGTAACAACGAAAATTGATATTTCAAAAAACTTTATATCAATTGAGTCCATCATGACTGCATATGTACAGTTTACATACCCTGTTAAGCGGCAATCAAACTTCCCACTTCAAAGTGCAGAAAAAGATGAATTATAACTAGAGGGCGGTACTTCAGGAGACATGAAATGAGCGTTTTAAGTCCGAGCAGACTCAATGTCTGTCTTTGTAACCCAGGAACTGAATGGTAGTATCCATTTCATAAAGTTGGAGCTGATGGTCACCTTTTGGTCTGGTGTTTCTTGCATCCTTGCTTTATGATATTCTTGATTCATTGTATATGGTCAGATTCCTCTCTTGTTTTTGGTGGGTTGAAAACATATATGCTACAAGTTTGAAGCCATCAATTGTTATATTTGTTTGGGGTTAAATTATTCTTATCTTTAATATCCACCCGAGAAGCCAGTACGATTTGGTCCAATGTGTGCTGATACGGTCAGTCCATCTGTATCAATGGTCCGAATTCTGCTTTGATGGAATTAGTTATCTGTCTCAAGTCATTTGTAAATTGTCAAAGTAATTAGGAATCTCAAATTTTGTTTAATCAGGTCTGCCATGCAGTGACATGTTTAAACCAATGATAGTGGGGAAGGACCAGGTCATCAGGACAGATTTCCTATGCCATCGCACCCTCTCACCCACCACCCACCCACCCACCCTCACCCACCCACCCTCACACCTTTACCACAGTAAATTTTAAGACTTCTAAGTAACACAATTGGTTATAAAGAACTCTCTGTGCGTATGAATATTTTTTGTCCCACAAAGCCACACCCACCTAGAGGAAAATAAATGGAAGTCCATGTATACTGTATTATCTTCATTAAACTTTAACGAACTTGGTTTATTCAAATCTTGCCCGGGGCAAAATTAAAAACCAGTTGTGTAGTTTGCTCTTTCCATTACTTAGAATTGTCATTTAATTACCCCTACTTGCCCCCTTGCACCACGCCGGAATAAACAGTAATCGGATATTCTTGTAAGAAAAAAAATGCAAAGAAAATGCAAATTGTGATGTATTTTTTGTCAAATGTTATTATAAAAGACATTGACCACCCATAAACCAAAACTTACATATTCCAAAACCTAATTGAACACAACTCATACTTTATAAATCCAGAGGACTTAAACAACATATACATAAAGTCATACAGTGCATTAACCGACTGCGTTAAAAATAATAAACAGTAATTAAAAAGAAAATTGCCATGTCGATATCTCGTACATTAGATCTCCCGTCTGCGGCTGTAAATTTATACTTTCATACGTTTACCTCAAAATTTGGGAAAGTTTCCGACCTTCATGGAAGAGAGCCCTGACATGACAGGTTTTTGCTCTCATAAGTGAGCTCTTTCTTTAACTTGAACCTTTTATTTTAAAATATGACTAAAGTAGCTGGTAAATTGATACATATCCTGTTACCTACAGTAAGTTTACAGAACACTTAAAATATAGCCCCTAATGCAAACTGTGCTTCATTTTCATGCAAGGCCATCAATTTTAATTTCCAGGCTTGTCTGAGAGGATCTGGATTTGCTCAAAGATGTATAAATACTTTTAAAATGTTTGCTGCACCATAAACCAATGTATGGTTTGCCCATCAATCCCCATGACATCAGCATGACATCATAAGAGGCATTTACAATTTTCCGATACTTTGTGGAAAATTCAAGTTTCTTATCTGTTTCGTCCGACTGAGTTATCTCTCAAGTATATTAAGTGAGACAAATATGATGCATTTTCAAGTCATGTGGCAAAATGCCCTACATTCACAAGTGACTCTGTAAATATGCAAGCTCATTTGTTACATCTCGAAGAAATAGAATTTCACATAAAGTAGATTTATTTTTGTTTTTAGGTTACATATATATCTATATATATGTATATGTATATATATCACAGAGACTGGGATCTCCTCTTCTGCACTTCGGACTGACGATTGTCGAATAAACGAGGCTGGAAACTCGAGGGGGAAGAGGGAATCGGAAAAGAGATGAAAACTAATGACTCTATGAAAAGAAATAGAGGACTTGTCACGTCTGTTAGAATTTATGGCTTCCTTCATCTTTGAACAATCTAGCAACATTATCAATGCATCTAAGAGGTTGGTAAATCTGTCGTGTACATAAAGGATCATAAAAAAAACTACAGTGACTTAGCTAACAAGAGACGGTACACAATAAACCAAAGCAAATAGTCCGTGAATGGTCGTTGTTCGAAGAGCTTATCTCTGGGGCACAGCCATGGGTGGTTTTTTTCTTTATTTTTTATCATCTGCATGTTGTTTGTCTTCCCTTTGGACAGTCTGATAAAAATATTAAAAAAAAACTTTTGTAAATTGGTTTCCCAGTTATGACTTGCGTAATTGTTTGCCGTGTCTTTAAAGATTATGTAACCACTGAAAAGAGTTTTATAAGCTTTATAGATTTAGCCCTTTTCATCTTGGAATAGTTATTTGACCCTCTTGGAAGTCTTTTGAATGTCCATCCATTGCTGTGTGTTTTTTTTGCTTGCATTTTTTGTTATGGCATTGCTATATATGTGTGATGCCATTACAACTCAATCATGAGGAATTAAATGCTCTTAACTTGGTTGAATCAGACTTCTCCGCATTTGCAATACTCACTTATTTGCTAAAGATTACTAAATAAAGGCAAAAAAAAAAAAAAAATTTATGATGTTGTAGACTCTTGAAAGACATTGCTATGAAATTCCTGTTTCAATTTCTATATCAATTTAAATTTTTGAAAAATTTAACCTTGAAACATCTGAATGTCATCAGTTAGCTCTAGTCTAACACATTAGGTCAGTTCCTCATCTGAAACAGAAACCTCAATAAAAATAAACATACAACTTTCTTTATGGCCTTAAAATAACATGCTGACATTGCATTGCAAAATTTGTCAAGGACAAATGTTGTTGAACATGAAATCTAGTCCCACACTGAGACACTGACATCATTATCATCATCATCAAATGAGCTTTAACCAAAAATAATAATATAAATAGTGATACTGATAATATCAACAATAACAATGCTAAACAAATCAAATCCAAGTTTGGTTTAATGTGATACACCGAAATGTTAAAATGAAGATCAATTTTTTTTTCTTTTTCAAATTTTGTAATGTTTTCCTTCTTCTAATTCATTAATATCAAAACCAACTAACTTATAATTTGTCAAACATTTCTTTAGATTTTTGTCTCGTTGAAATGTAGAGCACATTTTTGCTGTGTACTTTTTTTCTTTTTTATCTTTTGGCCTGTAAGGATATCCATGTTAGTCATTGTGATTGAACCATCACTGATATGTCATTTTCAAGCTTTTTACCACTTACGTTTCATGAGCTATTAACAGAGAGCGAGGAGGATCAGAATTATACCTTGATAGACTTAAAAAAACCAAAATTGTTTGGTTTAAGCAATATATTTGCCTGCAGGGATGGTGCTTCGTGATACATCACACCAGAGTACAAGTTTGTACAAAGTAGTTCGCCAGACAGAGGTATGTAGGCCGTTACAATGACCTGCGAGGAAGGACAATCTATTCAGATGTTAGGTATTTGATTCATTGGGGTAAACAGTGTAACATTGAGGCATCCTTTATAAACTGCATTTTAAACATCTTTGATTGATGGTAAAAAAAAGATGGAAGCAACAGGTTGTGGGGATTTGATCTTCAATATCACGCAGGGTTACAAGATAGGACTCAAATTAATTGGAAGTGCTTTGAAATATTTTTTTCGTCTGAGGCTTTGAAGAATAATTGAAGATAGTTCCTAAAACACTAAGCTCTCTCTATGTACAGTATTTGCTGAAACATTTTAACAAATCGATTTTATTTAACTCGAGATCTAATTCTTTTGGAAAGCTACAAGTACCGGGGGGAACACTAATTTTGTGTTTTCATTATTGCTAAAGGCTTATTACTATATGCTCTTTATACTGAACACATAAATTGGTTTCTGTGTTCAAATACTGTATGCAAATCGGCCACTTTGCATAGCATCTTGTTTGACGATGTGTGGTCAATTGTATTAATTCAACGTAATTCATTCCCGGCATCGGTATGAAAGATTAACCTTTGGCCTATTTTGCTCATTTAAGTATAAAGGCCATTTCTACAAATGTCTGTTTATGTGTAAATCAATCTAACTCTTTATCTATCTGTCTGTTTATGAAACAACTGAGGCGTGGATGTGATCAACTTTATGACCATTATAACATGTATAATACGTCACATGCACCCAACTGATGCCATTGTCTTAGCATCATGTCACAAAATTTTTTCTCCAAGATCCTGCCTCTCTTGATCTCTTCTCAATGTTGTCATCAAGTTGATAATAATCTCTAGTCTTACAATGTAGTTGTCTTTTGCTGTTCATATATTTGCTCCGAAGTTCTTCATTGCTACCACAGGTAAGCAAAAAGTGGTCTACAAACAGATTTTCTACAACCTGTATGGTTTTTAAAACCATATAAATGTGGTACGTCCCCGTATCCGTAGAAACCTGGTAAAATACTTTCATTTCCACCATGAATAAATTAATTAAATAAAGACCAAGATGATAAATATCGTATTAAAAGACATGGTTCTGCAAGGATATGTTTTTCAGATCATTTTTCCCTTTTGAACCACAAAGTGTTATATTTCCATTTTGTTCCATTTTAATCACTCGAGAGTTGGTCATTTTTGTGCCCATCCTTCTCCGATATACTAATACTTAAAAACAACCAAAACATTTTTTGATGCTTCTTTTCATCGATGGGTAAAAGTGCATGAAGGACAAGAGTTTTATTTAGCAACTGAATTAAAATGTTATATTGCAATTAATATTGAACTAGAGACCAGGCTGTGGATGGCAGTTTGAATAGAATAGGACACATCTGTTTTTACATGTTGATGTACATATCAAAGCATATACACACACACACACATGCATTGTATGAGAAACTAGATTCTACTGTGGCCACTAGGTAGCTAACAACAGCATATTATGTGATGGGAGGTACATAATTGGACGATAATGGCATTCCATGTAGGTTAACTGAAAACTTAATTGAGTCAAAGCAAACGTTGATGGGGCTCATTGGCAATCATATACTAACCAGGAATTCAGTATCAAGAGAATATGAGGAATGGGAGGCAGTGGATTATCAGTAGTTTTTGCTTGTATTACATCGTTTTTGGTCACCCGTTACTGAGATGTTTTTTTCAATTGATCTCTCTCCCACCCCCACTCCCATCCCCCACCCCCACTCCCATCCCCCATCCCCTTATAACAGAAAAGTGAAACTGCAATTGTTTTACCTCCTCCAGTTTTATCTTTAGGAAGATCTTTTGGAATAGAAACTAAAAGATGATGTATGTATGTATGTATTTTTGATCCTCCTGCAAGCAGGAATTGCAAAGAAGCCATCATTGGCTTATCAAAGCCGCAAGCTGACCGAAGTCAGTCTCTTAGATTCATATTTTAACGTCCATGATTATGAATTGTCAATTGTCAACAACTCTGTAACTGGACGACATACATTAATCTTGGAGTGACTTGAACTCGGGACCTTATGATTGAAAGGCACAGGCGTTAACCACTGAGCTAACACTCCCTAACACTCCCTTTAATCATACAAGTTGAAGTTCTGTCCATGGATAGCTAATAGCGTCGATGGAATTTCCTAAAACTTGTACTTTTGCCAAATAAACACAAAACAGAAATTATACAAAAGAAGTGGGGGAGATTAAAAGCAGTACCGATGATGTAAAAAGGAGTATATATTTGCTGTAAATCTGCAGCTGACTTTCTGACAGGTTGTCTTGTCTCGGTCGTCGCAGTGTTTACGTGCATTGATTTTCACACCTTAATAGCTGCGCTGCAATCCGCCCTGTGTATCTTTTGTAGCAATCAGGTAACTATTTTCTTCACCCCTGTTGCTCCACCTGCTAAAACCCTTCTACCTGATTTCCATCCCAGAGCCCAAAAGATGGCACAATATAGCAGCAAAATATGCAAACAGACGTAGTATATCTTTCCACTTCAGCACACAAACATAATCTTCTACTCACCTGCATGCAAAATTTCCTGCTACAATGCAATCAAAACTTGATTAGCCTGGATAGATAACTCAATCAGAGCCCCTTGGGGGCCTCATGTCGCATTTCCCGCATACACACAATTGTTTTGGCTCGATTGGGTAAAAATATGAATATATAATTGAGCACACCTGAAAATAAAAAGAGGCCTTTGATATATCACTTTCTGGAAAAGAAGGAAAGAAAAAAGATTATAAAGAAGATGAAAGAAAAGAAAGAAAAAAAAATAGAAAAAGAGAAGAAGAAAGAAAGAGAAGAAAGGAAAAAAAAAATTTGTAGAAAACTGAAAAGAAATTCATTTACTGGCTTCTAGAATTTGGAAATCCATAAGGACAGGAAATTAGTTCCTGTGCAGAGTTTAATTGCCGTGGTTTATCAGAGAGGCAGCCAAGTTTGCCTTAAGAGAAAAAGAGGCTTCTGTATCAATTTTAATTTTTTCTTTTTTAACGTAGAAATAAGGCTCTGCATATCTCTCTCTCTCTCTCTTCCTCCTCTCCTCCTTTTTAAAAGCTCATGAAAGGAAATTTTCATCAAAAGCCTAATGTATACATAATGCGTCTGTGTGTGCATAAGCCCGAATGTGGGACAACCAAAATGAAAATGAAATGTGGCCCCAAGGAAACAGAACACCCCTCTTCAAAATAGCTCTATGCAGATGTTTTTCGATTTTGACCCGAAGCGTCAATCATTCAAGGTGTGTTACACCTGGAAATTTGAGAATTGATGCTAAAAACCTGATGAAGTTCATTTTTTTTTAAATTGTCCAACTTTGCTACGGAGCCTCTGCGCCTGAGAGAGTTTAGGCTGTCAATCAACCGAGTTTTTCCGACTCCCCAGACGCCTCTTTGGGTTGTATTCGTTGTATCCGACTAGGTATAAGGTTTTTGGATAAAAAATGGAAATATTCAGATAGATGTCGCAATAATTCGTGAGATGCTCATCCGAGAAAGCTTACCTGAGCAAGGGCTTTCAAAAACACGTCAATCAAAAGGCGAGATACTTGAATCATTTTCCGCTCTTACCCATCCGTTATTAACTTTTCCTTTGGTTTGAATATGCATACGTTTTTCAGTTTTAATAACTTTATGGAACGAGTGGACGGTGTTAGGTTCTCATGCTTTTGTGAAATTTTGTGTATTTGGGCCGTCAGTGAGAGGCTTAAACGGTTTGACAGATCAGTAGAGAAAGATCGAGATGTTAAGTTGCCAGATTTCTGTTCTTTGAGTTGAGGTGATGAAATAGATCAGCCCGAAATATGAATAACAGAATATTTATATTTATATCAAAATGAGGCACCCAGTGTTGGTTCCGGGGGGTGTTTTAATTTTTGTGTGTTTTGTCAAGATGAAATATATTTATAAAGATTATAGAGAAATATAAATTCTATACAAATCTTTTAAATATGTGGGGCACTTGTAACCCCTGTTTCATATGAATTGCTGAATGTCATAAATTCCTCACGGTAATTCTTGTGAGTAAGTGAAACAATACAGAGAATGTTACAACACTCATAGTTAATTTCTATGCTCTCTTCATTAATTATCTTCATAGAGGCTTATATATTTATTTATTGCAACACTCTAGTTAATTTCTATGCTTTCTTCATTAATTATCTTCGTAGAGGCTATTTATATATTTATTTTTTGTCAGTGAAGTCAAGAAAGAAATCCCAGAGAGAGATCATGAACTTTAAAAGAAGGAAATATAAAAGGACTTTCAAAGAAAAATGTTTCCGTTTTTTAATATACCAAACAGGTAAATTGCGTTAATGCCATATGAAAATTATGTAAGTGATCATTAATTAAAGCACCTATATGTGATGACTAGTTATATCTGATGACAGAAGCTGATAACAAGATACTGTCAATTCTTTATTTATTTTGACTATTCAAAATGAATTCCAAAATAAAAAGGAAACTTTTGACGCTTTCCAAATTTACTTGTTGCATATAGATGTTTACTAACAAATATGTGAAAAGGGAAAAGATTAGAAGCTCATCTGTCTGTATGGTAGGCTGCAGTATTGTTAGATTGGAATACAATCACTCGTTATGCATGAACTCGTTAGTTATAACGTTCATTTGGCAAAGATGTCTGGATGGGCTATATATATATGTTTGATCATTCGATCGATCACAGTCTTCTCGTGCGAGTTAAACTATTTGTAACATTCCAAAATTACGTCTTGACGATAAAGTGGCAACTCGAAAAAGGTTCTTGTAAATTTCTTGCCTCACATATTATTAATTATCCCACCAATGGTTACATCACTTCATTTATTTTTGATTAACATATTTTTTTACAGCGAATTAGTTTGAATATTTCAGGATGCAAGATTTAGGCACCTAGCTAACTGGCTCTATATACTTAACCATATAATTAACAGTATTTTGAAGAGATTAATTTTTCATTTAATATCTAAATTGAAGAGTTTGGTTTTAACCACATATATGTTTTATGGAAGAAGAAAGGATAGTAAAGAAACACTTCTCTAGATTCATTCCTTGTTTATAAAGCATTGATGGCTTCTTCGCAAGTTCCTGCCTGCAGGAGGATCTAAAATACATACATTCTTGTATATTCAGGTTTCTAGTAACTCATAAGTATGAGATGGAATGGGGGGGGGGGGGGG
>JAIPMN010000852.1:0-40553 GCA_020650975.1 Apostichopus californicus | reverse complement strand
GGTACACGCAGGTATCAAAGTGCATTACACACCCCCCCCCCCCCACCTTTTCAGTTCAAAAATACATACCTAGTACAGAAACACGGACTAAATGATGGTATGTTGATGCTTATTACCAAACCCCTTTTGCATGTAAAATTGTGAGAGCTGTTTAATAGCATGTTCACATTAGAGCCACGAGAGCTGTTCGTGAGTCAGGATATCTCGTTCACTTCGAAATTATGTATTGGCACTAAAGTATCAAACTTATCTCATAAAACGGACGACTCAGATGTCATCGCTTTGCCGGTCGCACCATAATATAACGGATATTTTGTGGGTCAAACTATCCTGGCCTACTGCGCCGACAACTTTCTTTCTACATAGCCACCTTTCTCTTCGCCGTCCCTAAGCTACTGAGCTTCTTTGAAGAACATAAACACGTACTCATGCACAGTGTTTCATCTCCGTCCCAGAAACCAGTCATTTCTCCTGGTTGAACCAAGCACCGTCTTGCTCTGCTTCCAATCAAATTGTATCCGTCATTACACTCAAAGAAACACCACGATCCATAAGACACAGGGCACTCAGAAATCTGGTCTCGAAAACGTCCGTTCACCGGGACAGGCAGTGAAGGGCAAGTAATCACTGCAGAGATAAGTTGAATTGGAAAGCGTAAGAACAAACAAACAGCAAGAAAACATCAATGAGAGATAAATGTTCATAGACTGCTCATCGGATGATACACATTTGTAATGTATCTTATACTTCTTACGTCAATTATATCATGAACAACTGAGTTACTTTTGATGTGCTTGAACTACAAAAAAAATTAAAGCAAAATGCATGTGTATATATATAGCCTTTTGAAGGAAGGTTCGTTGCCGCCTGTAATCAGAAACAAATAAATGAGTTAAAATAAAATAAGTTTGCTATTGCTTTGATTCTATTGATACAATAATAATATAACCGGTTTGTGCCGCAAAGTGCCGCAGTCACATAGTTATATAGATTCTTTACTATGGACATCACTTCCCAGAATTGTTGGATACATGTCATTATTTGAGGATTTTGTAGACTAAGAAACTTCAGCATCTTTTGGGAAGGGTAACCATAGATTGTTTCTAGGGAAAACGAAAAGAGCTCACAATCACACAACTAAAACATGGAAGAGATTAACTAACTCTCAAGTATGCGTAATTAATTTGTTATATCTGGAGAGAGCGTTGCTTCTCCATCTCTAACATCTCACTGATAAATAAAAAAAAATAGTGCACTCGATCGTTGCCGTTAGAAATATTAATGCTATTCAGTACAGCTAACATCCTGATTATGATGTAACACAACTCCAGGAAGCGCTTCATGGCTTAGAAGCGCACTATGAGAAACAACAGTGCATATTGCAGGCATTTGCTATAACGCTCTTGATTGCAACTCAAATCTGCGGAGAATTATTGTGAGGATGCCACTACTACCGGAATCAATCATGAATATCAAGGCTGGGAATGATTTGTATCCTAAGATAAGCTAAGCCAAAGTCTTTTTTTTACGTTATCGTGAACTAATATAAAAGTACCAATACAGCAAACCAACAGTCAATCAAAATAAAATCAACATGTATTTTTATGGCTTACCTTCGCAGGTCGGTCTCTCTGTATCCCATATGCCAACGGATTCATCGTTTTGACAACGAACGGTTTTTGAGTCGGTCAAATAGTAACCAATGGCACAAGTAAATTGACACTCAGAGTCTAAATTGAACTCATTAGTACATCGAACGGTCTGAGCGTCGGTTCCGTAAATGGGCGGGCAACGTATGACTAAATAACAAAAAAAGAGGATTTGACATGTTTCAATTTCTGCGAACATCAGCAGGAACAAACGCTGATTTCAAATTATACTAAACTTGTATAACCACTAATTGTACTTCTCGTGAAAAATAATATTCTAAAACTTTTGCCTTGCGTATACGTCATATCATGAGCCTGCTAGCTTGTGGAGAAAAGCTATACCATCTCTCATGCAAAAATATTGCAAGAAAATAGCATCGAATTTTGTGTTCGAGTATAGCAAGATATATTCATGTTACTAACACAGTAAGTTCTATAAATTGATGAACAGACATTTTGACCATTGAAAATATACTTACTCAATACCAAATACTTACGTTTCACTGTCAACAAAAAAGAGCATGTCGCCTCATTGCTGAATGAATCACTGGCCTTATACATGATTGTGTAAAAGCCTACAGTCAAGTCTGTACCGAGAGTAGGTCCTTCGAACTGTTCGACTGTTACAGCACCATCTGTATTATCCACTGCGGTAGCATCTGCCCAAGTCACATATCTAGCCATTCCGGTTCCGTCTGATATTATTATCAGTGGCTCGGGACAGGTTATTTCAGGCGGTACAGCGTCTGTAAAAGACAGTATGCATATACTACACATAGGCCATCGTATACATTGATTTATGTGGTGTACAAAGATACTGACTGATATGTGGATCAAACTTCTGCCTCAGCAGAGGAAAGATTTATAAATATTTTCTATTCTTGTTTCTAAGGTTTTGTGGCTACTTTAAGGATACACAACCTATCTCAATTCGTTCTCTGATTAGACTTGAATGTTGATGTTTTCACGATGAAATAAATATGGTGTTGTTGAAAGCAATGACCAACCTGAACTATATTAAAAGCAACACCAATAATGTTGAAGTGTTTTGTTTATGATCGGTGATTGGAACGAGACAAAAATCCACATATATATAGTAATGCCTGATCATGGCTCCTCCCAATTGGACACCAAATTATTTAAAAATGTCGATGACATTTTTCATCCTGTTTTTCGTCCTTCCAAGTTTGAGATATTACAACGAAAGTGAAGGACATGTAGACATGTTTTGGCGGTTATTGCATGTCGCCCGTTTCTCACGTGATCGAAGGACAGAGTTACAAGCTTACCCACACATGTAGGTGCTTCTACACTCCAGAAGTCTTGCCACAAGCATACTCTTATGCCAGAGTTGCCTCCAGCTATCTTGAAGTCATTATCACAAATGTAGTAACATCTGCTCTGGTACTCGTTTCCATTGGTGCATTCAATTCTACCGTTGACCAATTCCTCCAGCATCGGACAGAGAACAGCTGATATAAATTTCATAAAATAGAAAGGATGGTATTCTTAACACACATAATGTGAAGTAAGACATACTGAACATTATACAATTTCTTTACAATACTGGACACTTGGACAAATATTTTGCCCAATTCTGGATACGTATTACTTTTTGGCAGTTAATTGGTGAAAGTTTCGTGCTTGTTTTGGTGCAATCCTTAACCCGAAATTGGCTGGATAGTGTTGGGTAAATTGGTTACCCACGTTGTTTTCAGAATGAAGGTTTCCATTTGCTGACAAATTGTAAACGAATCGGGCAGCGCAGGTCAACAGGCCTTAAATTTTATTCAACCTAAACGAGCTTTATTTGCATCTTAATATACGTTTATATATAAAATTATTCAATATAACCCTTCAGTGAAAAATATGCCAATGGAAGCTTGAGACCAATAAGACTTTGATAAGTATGAGAAGCCGAATAGGCAGGTACAATGGCCGTAGTAACATATCATGTTGACGATTCAAACTCAAGCAACTTGAACTACCTGTCAGGTGACGCTTCTAACATGGTTTTTGGAATGCATATTTTTTTTAATGGGGTATCACTAATATTTAGCCCTGTGCCAATATTTCAGTTCCCACAAGATTAATTCAACTGCATTTGTGTACCGTTTCGTTGGTTAAATTTCAGTTTCTCTTATAATTTGGCCAGTTAAAATAAGCTTTCCCGAACATTAACTACATGAGAATGCCCGACTAGTTCATTAACAACATGGTAGTAAAGTGTACATACCAGGTGCATGCTATGGACGTATTGAATGCTGAAGCTAACTGTTCACATTTTCTGAAAGAACCTTTCCTTTCTCTTTTTGTTATCAAAGAATAACGCTTGTTAATCATAATACAATAGATCAGGCAAATGGTTGCGTTGAGCGTTACTCTTATCACCATCAAATAGGCTCGAGAACCTTGCTACATCCATGTCACAGCGGACGTTTCCAATCACATTTTAAACTTATGTACCGTGACCCATTCTACTTGTTGTCATTCTTCACAGTGCTGACGTATAGTAACCTTACATTATCAAACGTACTACACGTGTTATGCATGTTATCCGAAATTCAACATGTTGAGACGCTACTTTTGTGAAAAAATGTTGGCTTTCTTAATGATATTAGAAAATCAGAGAACGGCGTTTACAGCGCCATACTAGGTCCTATGGCACATTTCCCTTACCAATGTTGAACCTTGTCCCTGCTAATATTATAGTGTGTATTTGTAGTGTACCTAATTAGATGCTTCTTTGTGGAAGAAACGAAACACTTCATAGAGTTTGTAAAGATTAGAGCATTATCATTATCTCCATTGAATATTCGGAGAGGGGTTTATAATTATGGAACGTATGGAACGAGCAATATTAACCGCACAAAACATGTTGTGCCAATAAAAAGGGAAAGCAGGAGGCTTACAGGCAAAAATGTAAAAAATTGATTTCTTTGTTTCTGTTTCAGATTTAATTATACCCCACCTACACCCCAAAAATTCCAACGAAAAAAAAAGTAATCGCGGGATTGACTGATTATGGAAATGTACTCGGGACTGGCAGGATTATGGTGAATAGTAAAATATTAAGCTTACGTCTACAACTTGGAGTGTTCGCGCTCCAAAATCCGTTGATGCTAGTGTCTCCTTCACGATCGCATACGATGGAGGTAGCCCCACTTAATTCGTACCCATTCGAACATTCAAAAGAACAAATGGAGCCGTAAATATTATCATGGGAACAGGCCACATTGCCGTTGGATATAGCGGTGATTGCGCCACATGTGGTAGCTGTGTTAGTATGAAAAAAGGTTATGAATGGTGAACATTTATATTAATTCGACTTCTTTCGATTTTTTTCAGCTTTGACAGTTAAATGTTTTCCGATGATTCAATAGGCAGTGACAAACAAAGGAGAGGGAATGGAAAGAGTTATCATATGTCAATCCTAGTGAAGACTCACACAAAGGCATGAATATTACGAAACAAAAAAATAAACCTGGTGTGCCGGATTCAACTTGGTATACTAATGCCTATATCGTTTAACGTTTGGTGGGCATGGCAACCATTGGAAACATCAACATAAGCATATCATTTTGTTCCATTTCATCAGCGCGTGTCAACAACTTGCGTGCTTCTGAAGAAGCTTGCACCGCCTCCCTTCTTTATTTCCCTTGAACGGCCTGTATCATTCACAACGACACTATGCGTCACTGAGAGAAGTTTGTAAATGTTCAGATATCTAACTTTGACACTGTTTGTCCCCTACACACCTCAAGGGATTCTTCATCTATGAAATCGTTACCTGCCAAGTGGTAAGTTTCCCTTTTCCCAGACAACCCCCCCCCCCCTCTCTCCACCTCTCTCTCTCTCTCTCTCTCTTTCTCTCTCTCACTGTGTGGAGTTAGGACATTTTTGGCGACGGTATTGATTCCTCCAGACCCTAGTTTCCTTTATTATTTTATAACCTATTTTACATGGTCAATCTACCTGTCAGTCCGTGCTTGGCTCACACTGTAACCAGGTTGAATTCGAATACGACAAATTGTTAGTTAGATTATTAGCGAAAATTCATTGCATCAGAATATACATATGCTAAGCTTTCAAGCTAACGTACTTCTACATCTGATGTAGAAACAACAAATATTGGTTCTTCGGTTTCCTCGTGTATCAGTTGCGTCGTAAGTCACGTAGGTTGACGATCCGTCGCAGGTGAATTCACTGCCAGAAGCTTGTCCACGGGTTATTACAAGACTATAAATAAATAAATAAGAAATGTATTTATTTTGTTTTCAGCAAGAGATGAATATCACTTTTTGATTGCAATATATTTTCTAATGTAATGGAACAGTGCACGTTGCACGATGCATGAGTGGACAAAATATCATAAATAAAACAATATAATCGAAATATTTAAAATATTGATGAAGATTTCATATGACATAAAAGTTGTAGATCTACATCAGTACTTACTTACTACTCCATGCGAAATTGATCAAAATAGATAGTAAATAAAATGGTAAAACATTGCAATGATTGACAACCCGTGACGAATCAGATTGCACCCAATAACCTTTGTGTACATAATAAACTCATTCAAAATGTATTTTTGTAAGAAGATTTTGCCTCTGTGAATTAAAACTTCACATTGATATGATGGTATCATGATTTAACTAGTGCACTGTGTTTTCGCCAGATACATTCATACCAATTGGCCAAACGGAACAAACTTCATATTCGAAGAAAAGATGACACCAAGATGTGATCTTCTCTCAGCATAAGTACACCCCGTGATAAGAATTATCTGACTATATTTCATTCGAATCAAGCAGTCTTGCATTGCACCAGCATATGTGCGACAAACAAGGCACGATGTTTGAAGTAGTTTGACCATATTCATGCCTTTACCCCTCCCCCCCCCCAATACATCATTACATATAGATATGTAAATAAGTTACATAATTTTCTTATTTGACTACACATCATCATAAAAACCCAAGATGTCCATGCCTGTCTCCAACTGTTTGAAGTCACTAGAAGGAATGTATAAAAGCTAAGCATAATATACCCACCTTGATATCCCCGAGGGGTCGCTTACTTGAGGATTTTCCCAAGAAACACGTTTGCTAGTCTGCCGCCAGTCAGCTATGATCGATTGCTGTGAAGAAGGGCATCTGTCAGCAGTCGGACCGGTTGTGTCAGGGGGTGGGTTACGCCGTCTGCGTCGACCACATGCTATACATACACAATAAAAAACAAAGGACTGTACTCTATCCGGAAGTCATGACTTTTTCCTTTTCTTTTGTAATTACCTGGTCAACGTTTTTCTACCCTGTTACAAGTTATTTTCATCGTGTTGGAGAAATCGGCTAATGAACACAGTTTGTACAAGTGGTAGCCCTTACATGATGGAAATAAGCCGAGATGATATTTGAATGAATAAAAGTTATTTGTTTTTGCCTGTTTAAAGATATACTAAACTCCAACATAAGAGACTCAAACTTAGCAATATTCTTGTCTTACCAACAACAGAACAATTTATTTTCTCACCCAATTTGACGAAAGCCCTCATTATCTGCAAAGATCGCGGAATAAGAACCTTCATGAAAATTCATTTCGAAAACATTTCTATAACATACACATTTTGGTTAGCTAAATTTTATGTGCAGTATATATTTGCATATTGTGATAGTAATACTAACATTTTCGACTTTATACAAATCTGCACACAATGGTTAGTCCAAATGAACGAACATCCATTTCTCAATAATAGTCAACGATAAGTCAGTTGATGGTATTCCTTTTGCGTCTTTTCCCAATCCACTACCATACATGTAAGATGATATACAAATTGTTCACCCAGCCATAACACCCCTTCCTCTGCTCAGGCTACTTGTTAACATCTCCTTTATTCTTCATATCTCATATAATTCGTTCCATGTACGTGAATATTCAACGTATGCAGTCTACCATTCTTAGTTTGCTCACCCTGAATGCTGACATTTTTCCTCCCAATTTTTAAATGGTTTTTCCCGTTCACGTTCCCCCTGGCTCTTTTGCTACTATTCCGAATTGATTGTATTTAATTGACTAGCCTCTCGTCTTCTACGTCCTTATATTTATTTGTTTTTCTAATTCTTATTCTTCCTCTATTTTTCGCATCTACAGAAATTTCGTTTCGTTCATTAACAGACGGGGTTGATACAAGCAAAACCTTTGCATTAACTGCATAATAGCAAACTATGATGGCCGGGGTGTGAGCGGGATTCGTCTGAGGTATCTAGTTTTAATACCTTAAGGTCGCACCAACTTCGCAAACAGAATGTACTTGAATATGAACAGTTTCATGATGGTATTAATTTTGCGTCTCTTCCCAATCCACTATCATACATGTAAGATGATATAAACACATTTATACTTCATTAATACACCATATATGTACAAATATAGTACACAAATATTGATGGAACAAGCACCTTAACTTTTTGAAGCGATTACGACAAATACAAGCTCCAAGATTAATGTATGTCGTCCAGTTACAGAGTTGTTGACAATTGACAATTCATAATCATGGACGTTAAATATGAATCTAAGAGACTGAAATCGGTCAGCTTGCGGCTTTGATAATTCAATGATGGCTTCTTTGCGAGTTCCTGCTTGCAGGAGGATCTAAAATACATACACCCATGCACACACGCATACATACTTACATACATACAAGCATAACTCATATAAGGGTCAAAAGAGTTTTGATATTGGCTCGCATGATATCATCTGGTAAAGTACAGCATTTATGTCTTAAACCTTCTGCACAGACATACAGTATAAATTACAGTATTAGTTTGAAGTTAAACAGACGGGAAACTTTTCATTGTTTAAGCGTAAAACAATACATTTGATCATTTGGTGTTGTAAATAAATCAAACTGGTTTTTGGAACTTTTGTTGACAAGTTTCGATCTCATTGTCTGTTCGTGCTTCGTCTCCGGTGCAATATTGGAACGTCCGTGCTTCACTACATCTCAAAGGACATTGTTTGAAAAACAGGTAGCACTGGAATTTTCCCAGTGTCGTCCAAGTTTTTTCCATCGGTTTTCTGCTAAGAAGTATTTTTCTTTGTAAACAAGTGTTGCTACCGAGGACAAATTCAATGTGTCTATTAAGCTTGACATTTGACCCATGTCGTAACCATATTTTGATACAAAATGAGTCAATATTAGCTAGAGTGATCTCCAAACTCCGCCTCCCACATCTTTCCCCCACTACCAAACCATTTCGTCCAGCCATACCACCCCTTCCTTTGCTTATGTTACTGGTTAATATCTACTTTATTCTTCATATCTCATATAATTCGTTCTATGTACGTGAATATTCAACGTATGCAGTCTACCCTTCATACAAAAAATTTGCTCACCCTGAATGCTGACATTTTGCCTTTCAATTTTGAAATGACTTTCCCGTCCACGCTCCCCCTGTTTCTCTTGGCTACCATTCCCGACTTGATTGTATTTAATTGACTAGCCTCTCGTCTATCTCTGTTCTCAAATTTATTGTTGTTCTAATTCGTATTCTTTTTCTATTTTTCGCATCTACAGAAATTTCGTTTCATTCATTAACAGACGGAGTTGATAAGCAAAACCTTTGCATTAACTTCATAAAAGCAAACTATGATGGCCGGGGTGTGAGCGGGATTTGTCTGAGATATGTAGTTTTAATACCCTAAGGTCGCACCAACCTCGCAAAGAAGATATAATTGAATATCAAAATTTTCAACACCCAAAAAAATATTCTGGATAAGTTGTTTCAGTGGACATGGATATGAATTTTTGTACTAAAAACATTTTTTTATACAAAAAGACGACAGTATAAATGCAAAGTACCCCTGTCATTGGGTGGCTTCAAAAAGAGGTCGCTGAGAGGAGGGGAGGAACGTGTGGGTTGGCGGAATTTTGATATAAGGCCTACATATAGTGACGATTTTGAATTACCGGGCGAAAATGGTAACTCCTTGACTATGAAGTGAATATTGCACTAGAAATGTACTCGCTTTGTGGTCCCCGTGATAGCAGCGTGGACTTATCTGTTTGTGTTCAGTTAGGCTATGTTATAAGGGAAGCCAGCAATATCATTACGAACCTCTTCAATTCGCACAAGAAATATATGTACGGTATCTGAACTTGAACTTATAAGAACCAAGATATTTTTGTTGACAGGTATAAAGGGATGTCCTGAGATTATCGTAGGTGTTGTTGGATGCTTGGAGAGATGTTATCTTGCGGGTAAACAACAAATTACCTCACTATGAAGTGTGGGCTAAATTAAAAAACAGCAACGACTATTCACAGTAACATGATAATAGTTTTAAAATTTTATTAAACCTATTTGGAACCAAGGTTTGTTGGTTGAATGATGTGGAGAAATGTCCTAAGAATACTTGAAGAGTTGCTGGATGCTAAAAGAGGCAATACTTTACGAGTAAACAATAAACATATGACGTCATAGTCCATCAGGGCAGGCTTAATAAAAACGAGTTTCGTTGCACATATTTAGTACCAAGGTTTGTTGGTTGGAAGTTGTAAATGGATGTCCTGGGAACATTTTTCGCGATGTTGGATGTTTGGAGAGGTGTTATTTTTCGAGTAAACAACAAACAAATGACGTCACTGTTATAGGTTGGACGACAATTAAAACTCAGGAGTTCCTTGTAACAGCTACATGAAACGACATAATTTAAATGTTCTTGCACTTATTTAGAAACAGGATGTGTTGGTTTAAAGTAATGGAGGGATATCAAAATGATATTTAAAGAGTTGTTGGGTGCTAGGAGTGGTGTTATTTTTATATAATTAAACCTGTATGTGTTGGCTGAAGTAATAGAGGAATGTCCGAAGAAATCCACTGAACTTATTGGAAAATAAAATGCTTAAAAGTCCAAACAAAATAAGAACACAATCGCTTCGCGGGTCAACCAAATACAAAGACGCGAAATATAATTGCTGTCTTGGGTTACTTCCGGGCAGGTTCACTCTTTTGGGGGACGTCTCTGGGGTAGGTTGGCTCTCTGGACGGCTCTAGACCAGCTTGCTCTTCACTCCTTGGTATTTGGGGTCCATTGACCTATCAGCTGTCAATTAAGTTCCTAAGGAATTACCAGACACATAACTTAACCCGAATCTAAACTTATAAATGGGTCTCATCAGTGTCCTTAAATAAATTTGTAGATACACATCCATCACCAAGAATATTCCTACCAAAACAAAATAGCTATTAAACTGTCTATTTCTCCCACAGTTCTCAAAAGTGATAGAGACTGGAGCCAGTACATGTATTCCTAGAAAACAAGGACCACAAAAAACAATTGCTATGTTTAAAAAAAGGCAAAGGTCACACAGGGCCACCTGACCACAAACTGTTGCCCTGTAGTAGTAGCAAAAAGTAAAACTTTGGGGAACTCGTCAATAAACCAAAGTAAGTTATTCATTGTCAAATGAATAAAACAAAATAAGAAGAAGAAAGGAAAATATCAAATGAATAAAACATAATTGGAAAATGAAAAAAATGATCACCATAAACAACAACAAAACATTAACCAGGTTATGCTTTGGTTACACAAACAATCCTTTCTGAGTTATATGACTTCCTCTTCACTGTCAACATGACCAACACCCAAAGCCACTTGCTTGAGAAGAAGTAGTCTTCCTCTGTAATGTGTAAACAGAATGTCTTGGGCAATAGCATTTTCATCCTTTCATCACATCTCTGTTCAACAGCTTCTTTGAGCCGTTTTCCAGCATCTTGTGTTAGACACTGAGACAGCTGTTCTGTCTGCCCGCTACCAGATATTCTTCCTTTCGAAAACTTGAGTCCTTTTTGTTTTTGTTGTGTCAGAGTAATCTCTGGAGAGGAAGCACCGCAAATATCCTTTTCTTTGGCGCCGATGGGCCTGCACTTTTATCTGCAACAAATCAAAACCAAATTTGTTTGGTTGATCACACTGTGGTTCACATTAATTGTCTACACTGGAACTCAACTGACTAATAAGCCATCTGATATTCCATTTATTTCAATGAAAGCCTGGTGCAATTAGCTTGGTAGGACATAGTTACAAACCCACATACTACAAAGGTTTGAGAACACATGCATCCCTACTTGACAGGATTTCCCATACTAAAAGAAGGTCTCACCATACATGCATCAAAGTAAAATTAACCAAGCAGGATGCTTTGATATAAAATATTTTATTCCAAATTTTTAAAGAGCTGTAATAAAAGGTGCTACTAAATCGAGTGCCATGCTGATGCTAAATAGCTTGAAACTTACAAATGCTAACTCGCTTTGTTGGTGTACAAAATACAAGAAGGGATCTGAGACTATAGACAATAGCCTACTGTAGCAATGCCTAGGCCTATATACTTAGTGGCCTGTATATAAGCTACATTATACGCTACATTTGTTTGTGTGTGTGCCCTGTACTACCAGCAGCCATAGATACATACTCTGGGCTTAGTTAGGCCCTGTTTAGACAAATTAATCCAAGACTCGAGGCTAGACCATAGGCCTAGGCCGACATTGAATATTGATAGGCTTAACGTTAGTCTGCCTATCGAACCTACACTGGTGTTGATTTCATTCCTTTGTTTCATGACAAGTAAAACATGAAATAAATGGTATCATAAAATAACAGATACCAGTATATAGTAGCTGTCGATCTATCCTTCACGGGTGCTACGTAAATCACTTCTAGTCTAAGGCAAACTAGTAGTATGGTTTTGAAGAGCCTTGTCCTTAATTATCATAATTGGCATTCGTATCACTTGAGGAAGTTATGTATATTTTCTTGTCACAGTATTGCAGTAATGCTCTAACATGAGTATAGTAGTAACAGGCCTTGAATTACCTTCATCGTTCGTGTATTGAATCATGGAAGCACCGTCTAGGCATGGAAATTTGCCACCTTCAATACTGCTTCATATCTCGGCACATTTGACGTCGGTTTGCCAACTGTTGGCTGTAAATTTCGTTAGACTTTCAGCCCATCGTTCTCTTGTTATATGAAGTACGTTATGCAGACGAATTGTAAACACGTACAAACGTTACCTACACACAGCCTGAGCATATACATAACGTGGAGCTTAGCAGTTTCTGTATCAGCTGACATATCACATGATACACAATAAGGATTTTGATTAGCTCTTTAATGAAAAATCGCTGCGGCGGGAGAAGTCCTAACAACGCAAAGTGGACTAAATGAGTCCGCCTTAAACTGCTGTTTACTCTTAAAATAACACTTCCCGAACCATTCAACATCGAGAATTGTAATTAGCATATGAAAACACACCATAATATGTGATCAAACCTTGGTACTAAATATGTGCAACGACAGTGAACGATATCGAGCCTCCCCCGATGGACCTGAAAGTCCACCATGTATAAATTACCCATTAATGTATAATAACGGTATATATTAATACCTTGGCAATTATGGTATCCAGGCCCTGGGACTTTAGCTCCCCGTTCCCCTTTCAACTATACGGGGGTCACGGAAGACTTCCTTGGAGTTTCGTTACGCGTTTAAATTTGTGATGGCAGTATAAAATAAATAAAAGTTCGTATTCGCTCGCGAATAGCCTACGTGGTGACTTAAAGTAGTTGAATTAATATAGGTACAATACCTGCATGCTGTAATTTCATGTGTGACTTGATACAAAACTTCATATCCCTGCTGGGAGAAACTAGTGTGTATTGAACAAAGTTAAAAGTTCAACAAGCCATCCCCATAGTTGCACTGCAGGACTGCTACGGATATGTGGATTGCAATTGTGCAGGCCAAGTGTGAATGCTTTCAAACTGTTCACAACGATATTTTGTAATGCAATCCTGGTTAATCTGTGATTCCTATCATCTTTTTCAACATCGAGAAAGAGGGCTGCGGTGTGCTAATAGCATCAATGCAGTTTACGCTAAGTTTCAGGAAATCTTCCAACGTTAATGATACGTTTCGGGTATCGAATCGTTCTCAATCGATAATGATTAGGCAAAAGGAATCTCAAGTTAACTATTTTCCTACAAAACAATTGTGGTAGATCGATTGAAATAAGTTTTAATTCTTTTTGCAAGACTTTGAAAGCAAAGAATGCTGTTCTAGATCTAACGACGCTATTAAAGGGAGTCTGCATTTATGTAACCATTAGCTATATATTCCCTTTCGCTTGACGCATAATCTTCATGATCACACGGTCAAAATCTCCAAACAAGGCGACTGGGGTTGAGAGTATGTAGTTCAGTCGTTTTGTTTTCTTTGCCCCGGGCCCCCGGCTATTTTTCAGATGACTTTCATAAAAAGTGTCATACATTGGCTGCTAATTAAAAATACTATTCATTTCTCGAGAGAAAGGTACGCAGAAAATTTTCGACTGAAAGCGCCGTATCTATTCGTTACTCGGATCCCCAAACACTCATACACATATGTAGTACGGTTCTCCGAACCAGGTATAGGTGGTAGCCTACTCTGTTCTTGGTAATATGTGATACTCATCACAACTCAGTACTTTTGAAAAAAAAAGTCACCTAACAGCTTGTGCAGGAAAACGAAACAACTTAATCCACTCTCAACCTAGTCCTAAAAACACCGGACAGTACGTGGTAATCAATACTACTTACTATTCAAAGTGTTTGATATTCGGATAAATACATTCGAATTTATACACGTTTGCACACAATTCATAATCATGGACGTTAAATATGAATGTAAGAGACTGACTTCAGTCAGCTTGCAGCTTTGATAAGCCAATGAGGCTTCTTCGCGAGTCCCTGCTTGCAGGAGAATCTAAAATACATACATGATTATCCAATGAAGGAACATCCATTTCTCAGTAATAGTCAACGATAAGTCAGTTGATGGTATTCCTTTTGCGTCTCTTCCCAATCCACTACCATACATGTAAGATGACAAACACATTTATACATTATTAATACACGATATACATATATAAATATAGTACACAAATATCGATGGAACAAGCACCTTACCTTCTGAAGCGATTACGACACATACAAGCAAAATCCACATAAGGGTCAAAAGAGTTTTGATATTGGCTCCCAACATATCGTCTGGTAAAGTACAGCTTTTAGGTCTTAAACCTTCTGTACAAGCAAACAGTATGAATACAGATTTAGTTTGAAGTTGAAATAGACGGAAAACTGTTCTTGTTTGTAAGGTGTTGTAAATATATCAAATTGTTTTGCACACTTTTTAGGCAGGTTCGGTTTCGATGCCCTTTTGTTGACAATTATCGATCTCATTGTCTGTCCGTGCTTCGTCATCAGTGAAATATTGGAACGTCCATGCTTCACTGCATCTCAAAGAACCTTTTTTTGAAAAACAGGCAGCACTGGAATTTACTCCAGTGTAGTTCAAGTTTTCTCCATCGTTTTCGGGTAAAAAGCATGGATGCATTCAATATGTTTATTTAGCTTGACAATTGACCCATGTCGTAACCAGAATTTAAAAAAGGAGTGAATCTTAGCTAGAGTGATTTCCAAACTTCTTCATTCACGAAAACAACTCCCTTTCTCCCCCCCCCCCTCCCCTCCTCCACCACTTAACCTTTTCACCCAGCCATAACACCCGCCTTCCTCTGCTCAGGTTGCTGGTTAACATCTACTTTATTCTTCATATCTCATAATTCGTTCCATGTACGTGAATATTCAACGTATGTAGTCTCAAAAAGTTTGCTCACCCTGAATGCTGACATTTTCCTCCCAGTAATAAAATGTCTTCCCCGTCCACGCTCCCCCTCGTTGCTACCATTCCCGACTTGATTGCAATGAATTGACTAGTCTCTCGTTTCTCTCGTATCGTTCATTAACAGACGGAAATGATACAAGCAAGACCTTTGCCATAGCTTCATAATAGCAAACAATGATGGCCGGGGTATGAGCGGGAATCTTCAGAAATGCCTAGTTTTGTATAACCTAAGGTCACACCAACCTCCCAAAGAAGGTATAATTACATATGAAAAGTCTCTAAACATAAAACAAAATTCTGGAGAAGTTTTTAGAATTGTCGTGGGTATATATTTTTGTACTTAAAATATTTTTTTCATAAAAAAGATGACTTTATAAATACAATGTACATTTCAGTATATCTTACGAAACAGAATCGACAGCTCTACAGGAATATATTGAAAATCTGATTAAAACAAACATTGTCATGTTAAAATATTATGGCAGTAGTTGTAAGAAATATCTAGATGCACATCTGACTTCACAGTAAGATATTTGGATAAATGTAATTTTGTATTAAAAACTGAACTTTTATAACGGAAAGCTAATTTAATTAAATCGTAAATATAATGTACCGCAGATACAAAAATACCTCTGTTCTTAACTGTTCTTAACTATCAATATTTTAGTATATATTTGTAGTTACAGATGCAGAAGCTGATATGTTGATGTTATCGGTTTCCTGATTTCTTTCATATGGGGGCACTACATGTCAAAACTAGTAGCGAAGTCGAATTATGACATCACATATCTATTCAATTCCAACCTCAGATCAAATGAACTGAGTCCATTCTAAAGATAAGCATTATACATTACAATGGACAGTTCTATGCAATATACAGGATATGCAATACACTATTTCATAACGCACATACCTTTTCAAATAAGTAAAGTCGACGTTGTTGGGAAATGATTATTGTGATAAATATAATTATTTAATGCAAAGCAGGTTTAAAGTTGCAATTATTTCCACACTACAAAAATGTCTCATACATTTAGTTGTCTTAAACATGCCTCAAACATATGGTTACTTAAAAAGAGGTTTCGTTTTTATATTTTCCTCTACAGTGTAAATTAAGTACATTTAACATCTTGATGTAGTAGGTGGCAGAACTTGAGTCAATTTACCAAAATCACTTAGCGATAATTTAACACAAAGCCCAAAGACATCACGAACTGAAGTGCGCATTGATAAACGTTTTGTCCATATCTTCTGGGCAAAAAACCTATCACAACCATAAAAGCTCTGCATGAAGTACAGGGTCTCTCTACAGACTATGTCTTAGTAGTAGCTATGTAGTGACACACAAATACAGTGGAAGTACTAGGTCTCTCTACATACTATGTCTTGGTAGTATCTATGTGGTGACACACAAATACAGTGGAAGTACAGGGTCTCTCTACTAGTAGCTATGTGGTGACACACAAATACAGTGGAAGTACTAGGTCTCTCTACATACTATGTCTTGGTAGTATCTATGTGGTGACACACAAATACAGTGGAAGTACTAGGTCTCTCTACATACTATGTCTTGGTAGTATCTATGTGGTGACACACAAATACAGTGGAAGTACTAGGTCTCTCTACATACTATGTCTTAGTAGTAGCTATGTAATAGCTCACAAATACAATAGAAGTAGTGGGTTTCTCTACTCACTATGTCTTAGTAGTAGCTAGGTAGTGACTCACAAATATAATGGTCAATTACCTATAATTTATTCCTTGAGTCTATGTACCTAAATGTTACAAACAGTGCGGTACATATGAACTCCACTTTTTGAGCCGTCCAGTTTTCAATATAACCTATATCAAATGAAAACTACATGGAGCATATTATGAATGACTGTACAAAGATGAGAGATACAAGAACGATAGGATCCTTACATGACAATGCAACAACTAAATTGAAATATATTTCGTGATAAAAACAGAAAATGTTGTTAACTTAGAATACAATGATTATAACAGAAAGAACGGTTATAGACTGTAAAACCAAAAGAAAAGTTAAGTACAAAATAAATATTAACAAACTAAAAAGCAGGACAAACATGAAAGCTAGGTTAAGTAGTAAGATTTTCCACAATCACATGAGAGCTCTTACGAACTGTGCAGTTTAAAACAGATGATCATAACACAACACTCCTGGAAATGAGTCCAGATTATCTTATATAAGGTTAAACCAAGTTCGTACACAGAGCCTTACTCAACCTGTATCTTTACACATTGTGCATAGCAATCAAACGCAACGCATTCGTATTTTAAACTAAAAATATCACAAATATAGTAATGAAAGGGCAACAGGTATCTCAGATCCTATATACCCAGAGATAAGATAGAGTTCGGATACAACAGACATATGCACACGTCGGGGAAATACAAATCAATGTGTCAAAATTAGCTAGGCCAGATATTCAGCAAAGTGAATGTTATGTCCATCGCGTTTAAACTACTTCAGCAGTTTTAGGAAGAATACACATGCTTTACAAACCTTTATACCTGTAAATGCTAGATATATCTCTTTAATGTTTGGTAATGTTGGCCGAAGATGTTTTTTGGCCATTATAAGGGGCGAGGAATCGTCATCTATCTGCCGGTCCTGACAACGTACTGTACTGTTTCCAATTTGTTAAACCCTCTGATGACTGATTGATCTCTTTTCTGAGACTACAATCATTCCAAACGGATGCAAACAAAGACTAACTCACACCGGTAGACTAACTCACACCGGTGGTCTAACTCACACCGGTGGACTAACTCACACCGGTGGACTAACTCACACCGGTGGACTAACTCACACCGGTGGACTAACTCACACCGGTGGACTAACTCACACCGGTGGACTAACTCACACCGGTAGACTAACTCACACCGGTGGACTAACTCACACCGGTGGACTCACTCACACCGGTGGACTCACTCACACCGGTGGACTCACTCACACCGGTGGACTCACTCACACCGGTGGACTAACTCACACCGGTGGACTCACTCACACCGGTGGACTCACTCACACCGGTGGACTCACTCACACCGGTGGACTCACTCACACCGGTGGACTCACTCACACCGGTGGACTCACTCACACCGGTGGACTAACTGACAACGGTAGACTAACTCACACCAGTAGACTAACTCACAATGGTAGACTAACTCACACCGGTAGACTAACTCACACCGGTGGACTAACTCACACCGGTGGACTAACTCACACCGGTGGACTAACTCACACCAGTAGACTAACTTACACCGGTAGACTAACTCACACCGGTGGACTAACTCACACCGGTGGACTAACTCACACCGGTAGACTAACTCACTCAGGATTCCAACGTATGGTTAAAAAGTGAATATAAACAGTGATCATAATACTGCAAATATTCTGGAAACCTAACCTTAATAAATTCATCATATTAAGTAACTGCAGTTGGTGTATCTGTAAGTGTTACTCCATAGTATCTTTTCCGACAGATTTCACATTGTGCTGTTCAAATCCTTCCAAAGACACTCAACAGAGAAGTACTTAAATCACAATTGCAAGTTATTGTAATAATGGATAGATGAAATGTGTGTAATACCTTCTTTGTCATTGCACAAATTAAAACATTTCAGAACAGGATATCTCTCCTTTGGCATATTTAAGATGCCAACTACACTCTCCTCCAATAACATCGACGGACTTAACTGAAAGTTAGACATCCTACGTTTTTGAAAATCCATCATTATAGTTTAAGAATACACAAAAAGTAAAAAATACGTTTTTGTCGAAGAATTAACAAACTATAACAAGTAAAACCTTTGTTTAATCGTATTAGTGTTTAAGCTTATAATATGATTAATAATTAAGAATGACTTGCTTTATTTGCAGTACCGTATGTACCAGAAATAAACTCTTCAAGCACCATTAATTGAGGACAAAAATAGCCCTAAGCAAAACATTGACCATGAAGTTTTGAATAGATAGCCGAATGGCTTCTCAGCTAACAATTTGTAGAATTGACACTTTAGACCATGTGAACAGAAAAGTTACCTAAGTTACCAAAGGTCAAAAAAACAGAAAACATACAGGATATGTAATAATAATGCACAAACTTTCCAAAAAGTTTCAATTACTTGTCACACCAGATACGTGTGTCCAACATATTCTTCCTGCACAATTTCGCAAGTATCAATATGGAAAAGCAAACGCTAGCTATCCGCTTACGCCCACCCCCCCCCCCCCCACCACCCTTCCTCAACCCACCTTCCCTCGAAAGTGGATACACGTGTCAAGTCGGATAAAGAACAACCATGATACCAGTGCAGGCTAGCTCTTTGTTATTCAAAGTAGTCTCTTATCTACTTACTTCAGCAGCAAGAATTTAAGCAACGACTGCATCACTTTTTGGAACGTACAAAGGGTGGAATGCAAACATGATATTCAAAAACGCAATTCGAACAAGGTTTCAACGGACTTGATGAAGGCGCATTAGTTAATTATTGAAACTTCACACATGGAAAGGAATTATTGCTTACTACTACTTTCATAGCCTTGCAGAATATTAGCTAATTAACTCAATCGCCATAATATTTTACTAAATGGTGTTTGGTTCGGATATTTTTAACAAAAGAATAATTATTGCAACATTTAAAGCTGAGGCTTTTGAATACTTACAAGACACTGGTAGTCAAACTATTATGATCAACATTGCCGTTAGCGATCGCCTCCTAAAACTGTCATGACTTCTTGTAGACAACTGTTACCTGTAAGGCACTCACCAGGAAACAATCTATGACTGTACGATTCACATCACTCTATTTTATTAATGTGCAATCATTAACAACTGTTATTTCATACAATTGGTTGATTGTTTTGAAGCTTCATTTACTCTTACCAAATAGTTTCAATCTCGAAGAAGTGGTCTTTTTGGGCTTCGTTTCCTCTAATCTACTGCTTTTACTGGGAACGGTCTTTCCTGATTTTGGATCTTTGTGTGTTTTTGTCACCTTTTTTGTTTTCTTAACAACGGTTCGTTGACTTCCAGTGACAGTTTCTTCTCTAATTGGTGAGCTTGTGAGACCGTGATCTGGAGATCCCCTCCAACTAAACCGTTTATATATCTTGCTCAATGCACCTTTCTTTTCCCCTTTTTTTCTGAGAGTGACGCCATCGGTCTTTCGATACTCAGCAGGCAGGGACGCATTTCTAGAACGACTAAAGATTGGGGTACTTGTTGTTGGAATGGAGGGCGTGCTTCCCTTCCTTCTCGAGGCACTGCGGGATTCTGGAGGCAACGATAAGTTACCAACCCTTGATCTATCAAATAGACTTTCTTCTTGTCGTGTGTCCTGTTTGTCAATAGTTCCCCCAAGAAGCATTTTCTTAGGCGTTTCGGAAGCAGTATGAACGGGACCAGATTTGATTGCCCGCTTTACTGGAGTAGTTTCATTTGGAGTGGAGTGTACCTCATGCGATGCAGAATGCATGGAAACTTTTGGAGTTTTATCATCAGAGTTGTCCTTATTAGATTTTAAAACGGGTTCGACCGGTTTGCTAAAACCGTTCGTTCCCTTTTTAGACTCTTTAATTGGATTGTTAGATGGTAAAGTTTTCCCGGGTAAATGAGGGGTTTTCTTTTTGCCTGGAATGTTACGTAACTTTGTTTCTCTTTGTTTACTGACAGAAGAAATATTTGACCTTGGTTTGCTTACTGACTTTACAGATGTTGCAGACCCTTTTAGGCTAGGTTCGAAATTTCGTGAAGTGTTCGATGTTGGTGTCTTCCTTGTACGAACATTCGAAGAAGCGTTTCTCTTTACTGATTTGTCAATGCTTGCTTCTGAATCGAAACTGTTTGTATCTGAACTCTGGGAAGACTTGGAATAGAGTTTGCCTTGTGGTGGTCTCGTTTGCGACTTCTTTATCGATCCATTAAAGACTTGACCCTGGGAGGCATTGGACGGTTTACTTGCCGATTTAGTAGAAGGGGCTCTGTGTGACAATGTTTCGCGAGTCTTCCCGGTCGTGGCAATAGTATTTCGTGACGGAGTGTTACGTTTGAAATTACTCTCTCCATTTTGTGAAAGACCTTTCGAGTTTGAGCTGACGTTTGATAATGAACGACGCAAGCCGATCGTCTTAGATGAATTAGTCCCATTCGGTGTCGGTTTTGAAGAATTAACAGGTTTCACAGATTTGGTAGACTTAAGTCCTTTGCTTGAAACTTTCTTGGGATTATTAAGTGTCGTTTTGCTCGCAACTTTAGATTCACTGCGTTGTGATGCAGATGAAGACATACTTTTCTGAGATACTGTCGAGGCACTACTAGCAGACGATCCACTACGATCTCTTGAGTTCACTTTGCCAGAAGGACAAGATTTGGACTGAACACCATGCCGCATGGATTTAGGGGAATTAAGAGCACCGCGTGTCTTTCCTGTAGACTTTGGATCTTTCTTAGCTGACGCAGAAATTCCAGAAACTGCTTTCACACCGCGAGGTCGCTGAGGATCATTCACTGTTCGACTTTCCCCTGATACTTTAGCCTGTATTGCTTTCCCTCTAGTTGGCATTTTATGAGAAGAAATTTTGCGAACTTTTTCACCACTGTCTCCTTCCTCGGCTGTTGCAAGCTCCTTTTGTTCGGTTGGTTCAATTGATTCAATTGATGAAGATGATTCTTCATGTATATCGTTAACAATTAGAGAAGAAGGTTGAAGAACATGAACGGTAGTTTCTTCAACAGAAACATCCATATCTGAAGATTGACATGCTGCCTGTTCGATTTCGTCTAAGGTGACATTAGAATCGATACCGTAATTTGCTTCAGTTTCATCGCCTCCATTCATGATTGCATCATTCTTTTCACGGCTGTTTGAATCTAAAGGCATTGTACTTTCAGTTAACTCATCTACATTGTTTCTTTTCCCACTAGTTTCACCAAACTCCTCTAAGTTTTCTTGGCCTTCTAAATCTTCTAATATAACCGGGCTGTTAATGTCGTCTACGTGCGTTACAGATTCGTGCCTCTTTTGCATGTCACTTTTCATGTCCACAATTGTCCCTCGTGTACGGATATTCTGCACATCGATGGATTCCCACATGTTATCTTCATCTTCATTTTCATTGTCAATTGATAGCTGACGTTCCTAGAAGAAAGGAAGCAAGACATTAATTAGTGCAGAAAACGAATACATATAGTATAGAATTCTCTATAGGAAAGTCTGAGATACTGCTTGACAGTTGAATTTGAAAATAAAACAAAATCTTTATTTGAACCTGCTTATTTATTTGATTTGAAACAGGGTTACTTGCTTATCCGTAGTTAGTCTAGCACAAGGCCCTCGATAAAAAGCAAACGAACAACTGACAAAGTAACAATTTAGGGGAAATGCATGACAAGACTAGATAACAGATGGAGTGTGCTATAGATAAACAGAGGCGCAGTAAACTAAAATGTAGCAAAATCAAACAATGTCAAATAGTTACAAAAATGATTATCGAAAGTTACAATATACACCTTTTATTGAACAGTTTGAGCGTGTTACAAGTATTGCACTGTTTATTGCACCCTTCTTAGCTCAATTATCACGAACCCAGGTTATGTTTATTTCAAAAAGAGGAACATATGCGACAACATCTGAATCTGAGTCAATGTGAAAACCAACGACACGTTGCCGGTTTAATTCGAGTTATTGACAGTAAGGCTTTTCCTCAAAATAAGAAATAACATTGGTGATTTTCGACCAACTTTATGTTCGGTGAAGGCTTCGTACAACATCTGCTAAACAATGGTTTGGTTATACCTTGTATCATCACTGGATGTTACAGGTTGTAATTGATTTCGGAATAAATACAATTTTGTTAAATTCTGACAGCTGCGACACGACCATTCAGTTACCTACCTTGAGGTCTGCTAGACCAGCCAAACCACGTTTCCGTCCCCTCGGGGGAGTTCCAACCATTATGGTTTCGATAACCTTCCTATCATGATCCAACTTTTCTTCAAATGTTTCCCAGTCCTCGCCCTTCACGGCACCAAATAGAAACGATTGATCCAAGAATATATTAGATGGTCGATCTTGATAAACGGTATCATTTCTCCTCCGACAATTTCGTCCATCTTTATTTTCAGTAGTTAAGTTATAATTGTTGTCCACGCTTTCACTGAAGCTAGATAGCTCAACACTAGTGTGCTTTTCAGTGATCATTCTTTGTGATAGAAGTTGATCAGGTAATGCTGTATTTACTGGAGAATTCTCATCTAGCACAACGATTTGTTCAGGTCTATTGGAGAGAGATACTGTGCTACTATATTGACAAATGTCGTCGTTATCTCTTATCTCAACTTCAGGCTTTATGCTTGGAGATGCAGGTATTTCCACGTGTGATATAGGCTTATGATGAGCTTGGATAGAGTCTCTTTCTATTTTCATTTCACCAGGCGGAGGTACAGACAACTGAAAAGGGGATGGCATTGTACCTGAGTTATCTTTCTGTTCATTCCTTTCAAGCAATTCATTCGCTAATGGTGAAATGACAGTAGCTTTTCCTCCATAAGAATGTCTCTTTCTTTCGTCCTTTGAGACTTTCCGCCCATGCGGCAATGATCCACTATTTAGGAAGTCAAAGTTACCCTTGGACGCGTTGTGGGAGGGACTGGGAAGTGGAGATGGAACAGGCGAGTTAGACCGGGAGGCCACGGGTGTGTTGGGCTCGGAACGCTCCCGAGTACTGTTTGACAAGAGTAACTTCTTTCCCATGTTGTTAGATCTTCTGCTGCCACTTTTTCGAAGGCCTGATCTCTTGAACATTGATTGCTCGCCGTCAGCAGTGGCGTTCAGTATTTCCATTAATCCAGCTTGATCATGAGAACTAACGAAGCTTCCTTGTCGGTGAGTTGGTGTTGATGGGGAATTCCTGCCACTGTCACTGACTTCTCCACTATTGTCATTCAATTTACGGTGATCCTCAGTAATAGCGTCAAGGCTTTTATCAAAGTTATGTGAAGTCATTTGAAAGTTCGACCCTGTAGCATCTTCCCGTTGAGATGGGATTGATTCCATATTACCATCCTTGTCAGTACCTTGAAATCCAGTGTGATAGTTCACGACTAATCTTTCGATCTCGGATTTATCTTTGGTAATTAAATGAGATGGCATGCTATTCCGTCGGTGGAATTGAGCATTGGCTTGAGAATCTCTTAAACGGAAGGAACGGTTTTGTTCACGTTGTTGACGACGCATTTCCATTTTCTCTTCCTGTTTACGCCTATCTTCATTTTCCTAGCAACAAATAGATATGTAGAAAATAAGACATGACTTGCTAATATATAACATATTATTTGAACATTTCTTGTTTAAAACATGATTACATTTGATACTATTCTGGTCAAAAATTCTAGCGTAAAGAGAAACTTTTAATGCCATTTACATGTGTATCAGAAGAATGCAGATGAAGTTCTTGTTTGATTCGGTTACTGCATTGATAGTGTGATTCTTAATGGTCTACGGACAACAATTGTATTTAGGGGTTTACTTATTTAGGGCTAAAATAAGATATTTTGATGAGTGTAACACTCTACGTCATAGTTTGTACATATTTAATGAGTTGCCTCAGATTTATCAAAACGTCAAATTTGTATATCTTGAAAACGACAAGATCATTTCGAAAAAAATTAAATGATTTTGAATGAGGTTATCACACAAAAATTGTACTGAATATAGGGCAAATTGGCTAGTGGTCCCAGTAGACTATTGTTGGGTCTATGCGACGTATTGTAGGTGATATAAATAAGAACTAATCATAATAATTTCATCTTCGCAGAACATCTGTCAGACCTTCGTTGTTTTAGAAAATTTCTTGAAAACGAAAAATAAAAACGGGGCAACAAAAAGTACCTTCGTAGCACATTTAAATTTTTCACAAAATGATCTGAAGATGAGAAGACATTCTTCTAGTTGAAATGTAGAAGACTCTTCGCAGAAGTAATCGGCTAGTTGAGTACGGAGCTTTTCGACATCATTAAACATTTCTTTCACCTCAGACAGGTCATCCTTCGCAGCCTGCAGGAAACATGAAACGAAAGAGTATCTCAGTATATGTGTGCAACTTGCAAAACAGTCAGAACAAATACTGCGACAAGTGTCATTGGCAATTGACAACTATGGAACAGCAAGACATTTTACAGGTATGAAGAAGGAAGGAGTTTCATCATGAATTAGAAAACATAAATTTATTCTTACTTAATTTAACAAAATTGGATTTCAAGTATCAACAACCTTTTATAAAGTTAATACGATCCTTGAAACAAGACGGGTTTTTGTTTTGCTGTTTGCGTGTGTTAATGTTTTGTTTAAGGGGAGACTCAGTAGGGATAAGAACCCCATGCTCCCACACCCTCTCCCCTCTCCCCACCCTTCACACACATACACCTCTTTGGATTGTCTTCTTCAAAGCCTACAATACTACAGAAGTTGCTCGATTTAGTTTGTCGACATTTCCTTTATATGGATAATATGTACCTGTCCTATTCTTTCAACCTCAACCTTGAATTCACTATCAATGTTCTCTGCAGCTACCGAGATGCTTTTCACTTTTTCTTCCAGTACAGCTACATCCTCTTTCAGCTGATCAATTGAATATCTGTAGGAATGGTAAAAACACATGTAAAGCTTTAAAAACGCGAAAATAAAGCAATCACTGTAAAGTGCTACATCCATTTCTGTATTCGTCGACCACTGTTTCTTTTTCGAAATATCTTGTTTCAACCCTCTTTTCAGGGGAGCTGCTATTTCTTTAAACTTGTGTTGCCATAGTTGCAATCAGGAAATGACATCTCTTAAATTTGCTTTTCTCTGCTTTTCAACAAACATCAACTCAAAACTAACACTCCTACTAAAAAAAGAAAAACAAGTAATGTTTAAATAAGAAAAGCATTGAACACTGCAGAATAAGCGGTTCTGTAATGTCATTTGTAGGCTTTCCCAAAGAACAATCCCAATCGGATTGAAATTATTGTAGTTCCCGAGGGACGTTCGTTTTCAATAACGTGCATCTTTATCACACATTAATATGAAAACGGTTAGATTTGCTTCTCCTTTTATAACTTTAAAACTATAAAATAGGCATTATTCGTGACGAGGATTGGAATTTAGAAAGACTTATATTAATGTGTTAAAGTAAGTTGGCCTGACGTTTCGATCCTAGCAGGATCTTATTCAAAGGCTTGTCATTCAGCCTTTGAAGAAGATGCTGCTAGGATCGAAAGGTCAGGCCAACTTACTTTTATACATTCTCTTACACAGGCTCTCTAGTGGATAAGCAGTTTGCTAACAGTTTTATTTTATTTAGACTTATATTAAGATATTTGTTTGCATGTAGCATATTTCCTTTGCGGGAGTCCGAAACCAAAGATACTACACATGTTCAAACCAACGATCGGTTGCCTTTGAAATACTTCTTAGACCCTATGCAAAGTAATTTTCCAGGCAAACTTTATTAAAACCGAATCATTCTGCTAATAGCGGTAGAATATTTTAAAAATAACATAAAGTGTTACAACAAAATATTATCAAATAAGTTACCTTACTGATTCGTCTAAATGGACGAGTTCATCAGTGAACTTCGTCAGAGATTTATCTTTCTCTTTCGCCATCTAGATAATGAATAGAATGTCGATATAAAACAGATATCTGATCTATATATACATTTATCGTACCAATGAGAGGACGAGACTTAGAGGATGCGCTATTTGATTCGGCAGCAATGACGTGCCTTGCAAAAACAGTAGATAGATAAACACAGGTTGCAGAAAATTATCGATGCTCCAAAAATATTGCAGCCCTTCTCTCGGCCCCCTCCGGACACACAGTTTTCACTCGCATTAATCCCTAGATCTGACACAAATACCACAGAATCGTCTAGTTCGATGTGCATGACCATATAAACCTACCTAGAATACGGCCTGCCGTCATTATTATTGAAATATTCAACAATATTGCATTCATGTCGGTGTCATTAGTCAGCTTACTAGAAGTATACCGGTTGTTTACCTCACATGATGGGTCCTATGGGTGCCATTGCCACGAGAGAACTTTAATTCAAGTAAATTGTATTTGCTGTTTCTTACCCTAAGTAGTGTATTCACATTAGATCATATTCTGGTTATAAACATTTTAATTAATATACTTTCACTATACTTTCTAGCCAAAAACAAATGAAGCAACAGAAGTATTGTGTTTCGCTATTCGGTACTTTCGTAAGTTTTCCAAGAGTTTTGTCATTTTTTCATTTACTATTACGTAAGTTACATAATGCATATGAAATTTTTTCTTTATTATTTCTTTCTTTCTGCAGCTTCATTTCAATGTTCAGTTCATGCCGCACTCTACATATGTTGTTTAGTTGACTGCAAATAATGAACAAACTGACGATTAAGTTTGGAAAGACTTCCCTCCAGCCAAAGAAAACGTACAATACACGGCGTTTGAAACCATTTGATCATTATCTTTAATCTAAGTATTGAACAGTGTTTTGAATTGACGGTTGTACTTAAACTAATGTCTGAACTGGTTTCCAACAAAATCTCTCACGTCTCAAGAGCAGTTCCACACATGTGTACATGTGTGACGTGTGGTTTAGGTGTATCTAAACTGTACATATCCTATAGTGTCGTTACATTACACCTTATACATGCTAATCGATTAACTGAAATTAATCTAGCATATTACGGGCCAACATGGGTGATCAATATCTGACTTTCTAGCATATTATGGGTCAACATGGGTGATCAATATCTGACTTTGTAGCATATTATGGGCCAACATGGGTGATCAATATCTGACTTTCTAGCATATTACAAATCAACATGAGTGATCAATATCTGACTTTCTAGCATATTAGTGGTCAACTTTGGTGATCAATATCTGACTTTCTAGCATATTATGGGCCAACATGGGTGACCATTATGTGACTTTCTAGCACATAAGGGGTCAATACTGTTGACTTTAAATGTAAACAGTAAACAAATAGACATTCTTACCGTCACCACATAATGAAGCAAAGTCATTCGTGGTTTATTTGCCCTGGTTTCTGCCAGCTTTAAAAGGGAGTTTAACTTGAAACCAATCGCGTTCCCTGCGTATCCACCCTGGAAAATGTACAAATGCAAAAATAGTTATTAAATATGTATCATATTTGTCTATACGTCCTTATATCGGACACTAACGGGAAGGATTTGCTCTTCTTTTCTCGGTTCTCTGCATTAATTACAACATATTTGAACAACATTCTACAAATAAAATGTGGACTAGTGTAATTTAACCTGCATCTACATGTTGAGCAGACGTATATACTGTTTGGAGTTATAAAGCCTTCTAAGGACCATATCTTAGTCGCTACATGCCAATTAAAAGTGTACTGGATGTTTTCAAAAAAGTGTAACTGGTCTAATTAAGATTATTCCCTCTTTCAGCATGCACGACGGAGTCCACTTTACCACCTCCGCACAAATGATGGTCATGATTATATTATACCACATTCATTCTTGACCTTTGACTTCTAAGAGGAGGCTTAAAATACAACTGAAGTGACCTAGGAATGTTGTACTTACTGCATTCAGAAAATTTCCCGCGAGTAGAACAAGGTAAAGGATTTCTTTCAGAGAGGATGATTTTAAGATTTCTGTGAAAAAAGATAAACAGTAATTTGAGTTGTTACATATATACATATTTTAATAATAAATAAATGCAATTACACATAAAGATATTATTAGAATTATTAGAATTAGACATGTGTCTGTACATCTTAATATGTAAATGCGTTTATTTATTATCAATGCGGTTGATTGTGGTATGACTCTAGCTTTCACGAAAATAGAGTAATTATATAATTTATCCTGTGGAAATATCTTGTTAAACTGCAATTGTTTTGCCTTCCCGTTATTGGGTGATTTCTCAAAATGTTTCTTCCTTTCAATATATTCACTCATTCCATACAAGTACTCAGTCTCGACAGGAATTCGTGACTTCTAGCAAGACACTTGAGAATAATGAGAGGCCATGGAATAATCAAACTCTTGGAATAATATCCCTCTTACGGTAGTGAGGCCAATGTATGATTTTTAGAAACATAAAGTAACCATTGCATAATGCATGCTTTGTGTAGAGTAGATATATCTGCTTTTAGTATATATCTTTACTGAGTCGCAGATCGCTGCATTTAAGTACTACAACAGTACAATATTACTAAAAGTTACGCAACAATAAAAAAGATGTATTAAATGTAAGTAACATAACCGCCGCATTAACACTACAACCTTATAGTGATACTAAAACGAACAGTAATCGGTATATAACAGCAATACAACAGACATGTCCTATACAATTCTAGCATACAACGTATACATGAGATGATAAAAAACATTTCTATAATAACAACATTCCAAGTTAACAGTTATGTCCGCTCCAAGCTGTTGGTTACCGTTGGAACTAGTTCATTGTTGACATGGGGATGTTTCCTTCCTTACATAAAAACAGACAGGAATTGTGGAAATGATTACTTCAATAGTTAAGGATAATTTCCTTTTGTCTTGTCGTGTTCGTTTAAATCAATTACCTGAAACGAGTAAACAAGTCTACTGTGTATGCGTAATCAGGTGCACATAAGGTTTTGTTTGGTAAAGTTCTCGGGTTCAGGAAGAAAGTCAAAAGGTACAAATGCCTAAACTCAATGAAATGTTTGTACTTAAAAGAATAAAGTGTTTATGGCATATACCTACCAGAGGCTGCTTGGATAAGGCATTCCAGGTTAGGGACAACGTATTCCATCGAGTCAGAAAACTCTTGTTTCAGACACATGCTCTCCACTCTGAGTTTGTAGCTGTCAATGCAAAATATAATTCATGAAAATTACACTGTATTCATAAAAAAAAACAGTCAACATAGTACCTTGATGGCTAAATTAGCAAGGTTGTATGATTATATTAGTTTTCGGAAGGAGAAATTGGCCATAATCAGAGAGTTATATTTAGTAAGAATTTAATTAAGTAAATATTATTTTCAAATATCTTCGGTTTTCAAATACCGGTATGTTCACATAGAAATTGAACTAAGTCGTTTCACTCGTCGTCAAGTAAATTTGGATTATATTTAAATCGAGGTGAGGGCCTGTTTACTAATATAAATGCGAATTTGTTAGATTATATTTAAATTGAGGCAAGGGCTTAGATACTAATATATGTGCGAATTAGTTAGATTATATTTGAATTGAGGTGAGGGCCTGGATACTAATATAAATGCGAATTCATTAGAATATATTTAAATTGAGGCGAGGGCTTAGATACTAATATCTGTGCGAATTAGTTAGATTATATTTAAATTGAGGCGAGGGCCTAGATACAAATACATGTGAAACTTAATTAGTATTATATTTGAATTGAGGTGAGGGCCTGGATACTAATATAAATGCGAATTCATTAGATTATATTTAAATTGAGACGAGGGCTTAGAAACTTATATCTGTGCGAATTTGTTAGATTATATTTGAACTGAGGCGAGGGCCTTGATATTAATATATGGGCTTATTAATTAGTATTATATTTCAATTGAGGCGAGTGCCAGATATTAATATCTGTGTGAATTAATTAGTATTATATTTCAATTGAGGCGAGGGCCTAGATATTAATATCTGTGCGAATCAATTAGCTGGTTGAGCTGGCAACGTCTCCGGCAAAAGCAAATACATAAGCACAAACTATATAACTATAGGTAATTAGACTTGTATAAAATACTTCATTGACATATGTATCTCAGCATATATCCTAATTTGCATACTAGAATCGGAAAGGATTTGTGATAATACAATTAGTTGAAAAAGTATCTTTTATTTATTTTAAGGTTCTTGAAGCATACCATACTTTGCATTAGTTATTTAACTGAACTGATGGCAAGTGGAATATGGGTTAATCTTTGCAAGTTTAGGAATTTGACATGCCAAGATGTTGTATACACTAAGCATGTAACCAACATAATAATAAACACAATTCAAATCTTAGTATAGATTGACGTATCCGCATGTGGTTGAATTTTATGATAAAACTACATATAATTAAAAGAGAAGAAACGTTCCATCGGAGTACTGTAATGAATTTCAAGCTAGACCAGACACATTTTACTACTTTGGTAACCAATATCCATTCTCGGTGGCTTTTTGTTTGTTTGTTAACTTGTTTCGGATAAATATTGACTGCATTAATTTCGGAATTATTCGATATAACTAGTAGTAATAACATTTCATATTTTCACTTTTCTTGGGAATTGAAACTTTACCATGCAGCCGAATTAATGAAGTATATTACCAAGGGATTTTAATATCGAACAGCATTTATAAAATGTCACTTTTGTTTTCCATTCAAGAAACACTGCGAATCATGAATGTTGTGCGATTCAATCTTAAATAACATCTGGTGAAACATAATGTTCCTTTAAAATAATTTGAAGAGAATCTTCAGCAGGATCTATCCTTGAAAGAAACAAATCGTCCTGAAATATTGGAGATTACCTTGTCAGCTTCTTCGCGAATGAAGTAGAAAATGTTAAAACAACATTATTGATTTTAATAACTAATGCTTCTCCAAGCATACCATATTTTATACCAAGATAACACAACGATCCCCAAAATGACCGAACAAAAAAATAACAGAGGAGACGCAAAAACGAAGTTAATAAATTTCTTCCCTCTAAATACCCCATATGGTTTGATGTCCGGATGCATGGGGAGCTATCCATTCGAAATGCACCAACTGTTATAAATAGTAAGTAAAATGTTAGTTTTATTAAAGGATACTAGCTCCAAATTATTTTAGAAAATGTCAGGAGGATGGATATCTGTTGGATATCACCCCTCAAGGATGAGGCTTGAACTTACTCTGGTATTTGAATAAGTTGAAGATAAAATCTCTCCGCTTGACCAAGCTTGTCCTTGTCACCATCAAATGACTTTAACGTGTCGACCTATTCATGAAGTACATGATAAAACAAAAGGAAAATAAATGTAATAATATAGTGACAATTATAAATCTATAATAGTATTTCGGTGCACAATTGTACATCATATTGTCGTTAAACAGTACCTCATACAGTACATGTAGAAAGTCGTGTTGCTCTTAGAATCCCTTTATACACAGTTTATATTTGCCTCGAATGACAATGTGCAAAATCCAGGGTCTGTATAATGCAAGGATGGGCACGAAGTTGATATGACGTGCCACATTGCAACTCGGTATCCAATGCACCAGGCCCCTAGCCAGGAAGTATTAGGTAGGTGGAAACCAACAATTTAAGGAGGAGCATAATACTCATGTCCTGTAAATTGTTGACATTTTGCACACATAATGTTGGCTCAGATGGTGGGGACAGTATTCTGCACTTGGGGGGGGGGGGTCACGTCCCCCTGTGTCCTGGCCAGGAATCATAATGCCGGTGTCGCATATAAGGATGTAAGGATGGACAAACAATGTCCATCTATTAAAATATCCTTTCACCAGTAGGCCCTCTATAAAAACTCCCCAAATATATACATATTTCATTTTACGCATTAATAGGCTTTTGAAGCCCACATGTGGAGCAGTGGATATCGTATTTAGAAGCTCTCCGGCTTTCTTCATAGATATATACTTTATTATCCTGTTTCTTTATATGTTCATCTTTGCGAACAATATCGTGTTTATAGACACGAATTAAGTTGAACCTTTGACCAGAACAAACCTTAAGAGTTGAAAAGATTTCGTGTTATCGACCACGGCTCTATATAAAGTGCTAACTACCAATCCATAGTTACATTCGACTGTGGGTGCGACTAATTGTGAATTTCTAACTATCAGTTTGCCCTTCTGAAACAGATTGTGTAACCACTTCCTCTCCTATACATAAATGTACACATTGGAATTGTCATTGTCATTGGAATTTACATTGACATTCACCCTGCACCCCTACCCCATTGCAGACCACCCTATTGCAACCCACCCCATGCACCCCTAACCCATTGCACACCACCCATGCACCCCATCCGATTGCACCCCATCCGATTGTACCCTACCCCATTGCACCCCTAACCCATTGCACACCACCCAATTACACCCCTACCCCATTACACCCCTACCCCATTGCACACTACCCCCTTGCACCTCCACCCCATTGCACACCACCTCATTTGCACACCGTCACCCCATACATCCCTCACTAATACTGTTAAGACGAGTAATGGTTCTACATGTTCAAAACTCAAAGGTGTTATATGACATTCTCAAAACATTTGCCTCATTGGCTTTAACCCATTTCCAATGTCTGAGAATGCTTTCGTTGTTCAAACTGAGGACTTAAAGGATGCTTGGGGCCAGTACTGATGGCCTTTAAAGATAGTTAGTTCGCAGGGTCTTTTTTGTTTTACTGCTAACTGGCGCACAAGCAAAAATACAATAGTTGTGCTACCATACATGTAACTATTGTATGGACACTCGAAACAGCAGTTGTACACTGAAGAGTGGTTAGAGAATAGAGAAATTGTCTAATTTTATCAAAACACAGTTTAAGTTTATTACAAAATAACAGTAACTGGATTTACTTTCCAAACCAAGTAATGTATGACAAGTGATAAAAGTCGCTGGTATGTTGGCTATATGGCGTGATGATTCATTATAATACCTTGAATGCCCGTATTACTTATGCATGACGTGCTAGCATACATATGAATATACAATGTCTATTGAACACTGCAATCAGCCTTATTGCTATACCATTTTATTTTTAATGAAATGAAATACCCTATTTTTTGTTCAGTGTTTCTTTGGATAGGGTTAATTGCGTGTTTGCTTTCTCTTTTAAGTATGATGTCACAGGCTAATCGAGTGGTAAAATTACCAAACTTAGTTTGCGAAGACCAAGAGGTTAGTTCCAAAGAAGAAACATTAAAACATTATAAAACCGTTAAATTATTTTAAGTTACCTCATCTGTTGTTGGTAAAGCCTTTAACAGACTTTTGAGATTTTCCAGACCAATATCATGGCTCTTCATATCCTGGATAAGTGTAACTACATTTCCACCTTTAAACTGATTCAACAAAATAGAAACGTTAAGGCTTCTCCGGCTATCCAGAAGATTCAACTGCGGAGAAAAAACAAAAATAATGGAAGGATTGAAATTGTGTATATTTAAACTCGAATACCTTGAAACAAAATCAATTAATGTATTTTAATTTGAGAGCTTGAAATGTATCATGCTATCAATGGAATACAATTTATACAAGGAGCCCTTAATGGCCGATTCCTGATAATATATGCATGATACGCATCATGAAGTATCTATTTACGAGGAGAATTGTATTCTTCTTTTTAAAAAAAACATCTATACATCTATATATTATTTTATCGATGATCAACCGATGTACTTCTTTTGATATAACACGTTGCAATGATTTTTATTGTTGGTTTTTAGTTAAACATATAGAGGGCTGGGAGAACCGATAGATCGATTTATTACGTCCTGATTGAGCAGACAGCACCTCCTCGATAATGTACATGATATCTTTTAAGAAGTCAAAAAGGATAGAGTCTGTTTACGAAAACCAAACTTGATCCAATCTCAACCCCAGTCCCCCTTTCCATCGACATTGTAGATGATAAGTTTATCCATTGAAACCACCGGAGCAAAAGAACAGTGTTTGGTGTTCATTATCTTGAACAATACTCCGCTATCGTGCTATTGGGTCGATTCCGTGACGAAACGGAGCAACGCCCTCTATTTGTTGAGGTTAGAGTTTTATAAAGACACTGGCTTGTTAAAGCACTCAGCCAGATGGCACATTAGTCCAATACAAAGAACATTACGTCAGTTCCTCAGACGCAACACAAAACTCAACGGGGAAAGGAAAAGACTTTAATGTCCTCAAATGGTATGATTTATAATATGTTACATATTTATCTAGGACAATCGTGTGTTTTATAAAATGTTACATATTTATTAAGGACAAATGGAATTAAATGTCAGCCAAGGATGCTCTGCTGTTTGTATGAAGTTAAAAGAATATGGTTTTGGTTTGAGTTATTAGAATTGATTAAACAATTGATTAACATTATGTAGCTTTAACGAAGTATTTCAGAGGTTAAGCATATTTTAAAGGTGACTATCTTGAAAATTTGAACAGCTATAGAAACATTACTGTTACTCAAAGGTTCCCCTTTTTTTTCCGTTTTTTTTTAATATAACAAACATATCAGTTAAATAATTCTACCTAAAGTCGTCCTTTATACTAACCCTTGTATAAGTCGTCGAAAACAAGAAACCTACAATAACCTTGGAGAAGGAAAACCGCAATACAGCCAATTATTATTAAGGATCAATCATGCGTAATAGCACGATAACGTAAATTGTGTAGACTATCATCACAATGGCAATTAAAATGACTAGCGTGTATATGTATAGCGTGACTAGGTGAATGTATATTTACAATATATAATGGTGTTGTCGTGTATGTATAGGCTGAGACAGACGAACTATCTTTTACACTGGCATGGTACACGTTCAAGCATAGCGTTCCAAATACCCGTACATTATGGAATTAAAACGATTGTAAGCCTATTTATTTTGTATCGTCTGTTTGCAAGTCCAGCTCATATCTCCATAGAAAATATCCAAAAAGGTACCGCATTAAATGCTTTTATCGTCCGAATTGCTTGCTCTAGTTCATTACTACCAATAACGTCATTCAGTATGTTGGTATACTCAAAACAAGTATTAAAAAGTCAGCTCTTCAATAGGTTTATATTTTAATTTGATATGATGATACATTGTTTAATACTTCACAACGCCACACCCATGTCGTGTCTTCCGTGTCAATGCATTTACTAGGAATTCGACACATGTCTGTCATTGCTTTAATAATGTCAATTTCTCTATACACGCAGACCCGAATATGAACGGTAACTATATATGTAAAGATGAAGATAGAAAGATTGCAGGCGGGTGTGTCTAGTATGACTCAGCAAGTAGAAACATTCTCAATCATGTGTATAGGCCTCCTCAGAGTATGCATGGCGGTATGGAGGATGAGCGAATAGGTCTGCTCAGAGTATGCACGGCGGTATGGAGGATGAGATAATAGGTCTGCTCAGAGTGGTATGGAGGATGAGAGGATAGCTCTCCTCAGAGTATGCACGGCGGTATGGAGGATGAGATAATAGGTCTCCTAAAAGTGGTATGGAGGATGAGATAATAGGTCTCCTCAGAGTGGTATGGAGGATGAGAGGAGAGGTCTCCTCATAGAATGCATGAAAGTATGGTCCTCTGTAAAATGGCCAGTCAATCGATAGATGTGAGACCAGTCAGCTGTTTAGTAACAATGGTGTCAGACCACGTGCCAAAAAGATATGGTCACGTGCATCATGGCCTAAGTCAATACACTTTGAGTATGCGTGTTTGGCCTAATTTATCTCTGAAATTAAAGCTTGGTTTAAGTGCATCATTCCTATACTGAGTTTTCTTTGCATTAATTACTTCAACCTTTCCTCAGTCGAAAGAATTATAGCATGTCGATTTTTCTGTGACACACATTAGAAAAGTGTTGCCTATTTCCAGGTTTGAAACCAACAGGCTGCCTCATCTATTTGGCATGTTAAATCCAATAAATATGTTCAAATGTTCCGGTCTACAGCTAGAACTTACCAATCAGGTTAGACTGTTGGATTGAAAACGTATTAGTGATATCGAATATATCCATTTTATTCTTAAGTTAGCAAATTAGTTTATTTAGCTTACTAGAATAGGGAAATGTTATTCAAAACATATTCCCTTGTATAAGGAGGGACATAGCATCACCTAAGGTAACATGAATTCCGTATTTCACCATGATTTTTAGTGGGAAGACCATAAAATGAAACATCGTTTGATAATATTATGCTGGTCAAATATGAGTTCAATGCTAAAATAATATTAAAATTGGACAACGATTTGGTATATTGATTAACATTTGAAGGACAAATTACAAACTTTAATTTGATAATTTTATTGACTGAAGCAACACACAAGTTGATACGTGTATTTACGCATGTGCTAATCGTATAGGCATTTCATTCCCGCGTTTAGTAAACGAAACACTGTTATCCACATACTCTACGCAGTCTTTACAGGTCATCTGTATTAGCATAAATATGCTAAAAAGCCAAAAATGGTCACATACACTTGAATTATCTCACCTCTTTTCATGGCCAGCCAAAGAACGTTTTGAACATCAAATCTATGGTTTGAACCTCATCGAGAAAATTATTACGATTGAACCTTCAAAGCGAATATCTAACGTATAAACAATTTGATGCAAAAAAAGACAACAATTTGACCAACGCACATTGGTCAAGCTTGAGCAATTTAACTTCTGATTTGATTGGTTTACAGTTTCACCCTCTATGACGTCATTGGTAAATCTACATTTTTTTTATGGAAGTATTGTTTACCTCTTGCGAGTCCCTCTTCTTTTTGGATTCGTCCTTCTTACCCTGCTTCCGTTTGCTCTGTGCCAGATTCTGTTGACAAAACATTTGCTCCATCTCGTCCCAGTTTGCGTCAAATTTACTTGAAATCTGAGAAAGAGAGAATTGACAACACGATATAAATTGGTTCAATGTAGATTCAGGATAAAGTCATGATCGGTTAATTATTGCTGGCGTTCTCAGAGGTTTTATTCGAGAAATGTTCATATAATTCTCATGATTTTGCGACATGTTGGCAGTTGAATTCACTTATAGGTTAAAGTGATTCTGCTCCTTCAAATGTAATTTATATTTCCATATCAGTGTTCGTGTACAAACAGACAGACGAGAGACAATCCTTGTGTTCTTCACGTAGGCTATTACTCAAAACTAAGCATTCCTCCATTCCTATGGATCGGAGACTTTTGTAGCTCATTACAATGTTTAATCCATTATAGATGTTTTTAACATTTCAAATGATGTAACAATTGTTCTTTTCGGCGTTGAAGAGGTTTTTGTGGCCTTTAACTTCAATTTCAATGAATGTTATTTTAGATAGATTTAATTAGCCTTCAGACATGGATGAATTGCAATCCGTAGAGCAAACTACATTATGTGTGTACATTAATCACGGAAATCTAGAGAAACAGTCGATGCAGCTTAGTCGGTATATTGATTCGTCGAGGCTGAACCGAGTTGGATAACAAATAAGTAATCGATCTTTCACTTTCTTGACATTTAAAAGTGACATCACACTGCAGTCATGAAAAGATCTTTGTCGTGCTGAACATTCATTGTGTATACCAAAATGATGACTAAAATACCGCGTCGGTTAAGAGCGTGAGGGGTACAGGGTAAGGGAGTTTTGAGGGAGGGGAGCTATGAGAGAGGGGAGGTGTAAGGAAGGTTAGTGTAAGGGGAAAGTGTAAAGAAGTGAGGGGAAGAGGCAATGATTAGAGAAGGGCGAGAGGAAGATGAAAGGAAGTTGCGATGAAAGGGAGATAGATGAAGGGAGCGGGGAAGCGGGTCATTTCTCCAAATTGCTCGTTTTCTCCTCTGCCCCTTCTCATCCCTATTGGTACATCTTAACCAGTTAAAGTGTTAAAAGAACAAACCAGCAAATCATGTAAGCTCATTATGCGTTGTTAATGTAAACCTGTTTTTGTCTGGATTTCTTTCGAGTTCAACACTGTCTACATTTTTTTACGAATGACGTATATGACCACTCTCCCGCACTCCCACTCCGACAACCCTCAGCCTTCATTGACTCCCATAAACTGCGACCATACAAATGACTTTGGCCATCCAACATCTCAATCAATAATATAAAGTACCAACTCTACGATCATAGAGTCAGATGGTCATGATATAATATTGATCTCTTGCTAAAATGACACCGGGTTAGCTAGAATAATAATCGTCTAAGTAAGTCCCATCGTCGCCGGTCAAGGGTATGTAATTACATCAAAAGTATTTAACAGTCCTTCAGCAAAAGTTCAAATTCTTAGTGAGTTTTTTTTTCGTGACTTATTATTTCAAACGATGAATGAAAACAGCATACATTTCAGACCGTATTGGTTATACCAGGGAGTTGCTATGGAACAACTCCCTTGTTATACAATCGAAGAAGGTTTTTAACAGCATTTGTATTTGTATTTAGTAAAATATAAATATATAGCTAAGTTAAGGTTACTGTAGAGAGATTAAGCTAACAAGCGTCCGCTTAAAATGTCAATAATTTGCTGTGGTTGAGATGCAGAATCGGAATGCATGGCGGAGGAATAGTAAGAATGTCCAGGATATCTTGAAGCGGAGTTAATGTAATACATAGATATAAGGTAAAGCATAATTAGGCTTTGTTTATTGTTTTAGTATCCATCCATTCTCGACGCCTTCTGTATCAACATCATGTAAGCACCCTATAGCCACTCAGTGGAGGACACAGTTATGTTCAACTTGGTACTGTATATTCGTCTCATGGTATTTTCCGTACGGGTAACAATTGCAGTTGCTAACAATATGGAACTTCCATGCTTACATAAACCATGGAGCTATAGCTCCATGCATAAACTAAGTGACTGAAGATAACTTTTGAGTATAAATAACTTAGTGCTTTGCTCTCAGGTGGCACCGCAGTGTTCTCCAAAGAGCGAATAACTGCTCGAGGTCCGTCATTGGTTAGTCTTTCAGACAAACATGAACATGGTTTGAAGAGGTTTTCTTACTTTGTGTCAATGTGTTCGAGTCAGTCTGAATGTTGTCGGAATAACTAATCATCAAACACGGAAACCAATAGTAACGGATGTTCCAGACACGTGACATTTCTTTAAAACCGCGCTAGGGCTACGACGAAATGACCAAAGCGTGAAATGAAGTTTTAGGCTATAGAAGAGCATTAACTTGAAGCTTCTCCAATGAATCCCTGACCTGAGGCAGCTGTATCACGTGCGCAGATGGTTGCTATGGGTGATTCGTCACCCTTATTTGTTGTGTGATTGACAAAGGGATTGTGTTTCATCATCAAGTAACTATGTGTTTGACTTATATGTGCGTTTCACATCCCATACATTTTTCTTAAACAGATTCGTTAAAGGAGAAATAAAAATGCTGCCTACGAATTATCGTATGTATATAAATATA
>JAIPMN010000851.1:0-44941 GCA_020650975.1 Apostichopus californicus | reverse complement strand
ATCACTCAGAACTGCCAATCAGATGGTTTGATTAATAAAGCAATTCTCTGACAAGCTGTCCAATGTTTACAAGAAATTAAAAAGTTTGTCACATTTTATGTGAAGTATTCTACCACAGCAAACTTTCATCTGTGTTCAATCAACATTGGAACCAGTCATAAATAGTTTTGAAAGATTAAACAGACGCTTCGATGACAGGATAGTTTGATAAACCTTGATTAACATGATCGAAAGATATTTAAAGAAAACATGGACAAACGCTGTCTTACTTATTTAAGGTGCAAGAAATGCTTTGTTTAAGAATGGAGTAAACATTTACAAACAAATTCCCAACTTTTCAATAACAACCTCATTAACAAAAAGCATCTACCCAAAATTGAAGGATTAATGAAGAAACCTGACAAGGGTTTTCCCAGTATTTCAAATGTTCAATCGTGTAAAAGCACTTCATATGCTCAATGATTTATCTTAAAGTAGCTAGTTTAGCAAACCTTTAGGATAATATTCCCAACAAGATTGCTGCTGATCAAAGGAAGACAATGTCCTTGATATTTTTTTAAACAATATGAATATTAATATTCAAGTAATATGACTTTTCAAACAGGGAAAAATTTAAACTTGTTAACAAACTACTCATTCACTGCTAAAGATATGTTTAGCCTCTTTGCTTTCATCTTACTGCCCTTTGTTCCGTCAAATTTTACTCTATTCATTGTTTTAAGGTTCAAATCAGTTGTCCGCCCATCTCTCTCTTTGTTAAATAAGTCCTCAATCTGTTTTACGTTTCAGTTGGACCATGAAGAAGATCCTGCTAGGATCAAAACACCAGGCCCTATATTATATCAAATTAATTTCATGTCATTCTTGAGCAATTTTTGGGCTTCTACACATTTCATATGAATATGCAACAAATGTAAACAAAATTAAATGTCCTGTTCATTATGTCAAATAAGACTTCACCAGACAAGTGAATGGCGGAAACACTGTTATTAGATTTTCTTATCGAACAACATTCAAAATTTATCAAAATGAAACAAAAATAGCTACTTTAAATACTTTCAAGATTTACAAAATTTGCAAATGTCTCTCTTCTTGCTACTACTAGCAAAAAAGATTAAAAAAGGTTGTAATTATGAAAATAAACAAAGAGTATAGCTTTGATCTAATTGGTTACTTGTTCCTCTATCAATATTTGGTGAAAAATGAAGTTACTTTGTCAAGAATGGTCAACTCAACTCTTCAACCTCAAATCAGTAACTTGCATGACATTAGGAAACATTCATTGTTCTAAGGCAGCCGATCTCAATTGTTGCAAAAGAAGAAAAAAACATATAAAATAAGGCTCCATTTTTGTTCTTTTTGAAATCTCAATTGGAGAATAAACTTAACTAAGAAAGGCTAAATTTGCAAACACAAAATTGTACAAAAAGAATTAAATTATACATTTTTAATCAAGACAAATTCAAATTTTTCTGTAAAAATGACATATTCTTAAGTTTTCAGAGAAGTATTATTCAACCACACCAATAGAAAAAAAATGTCTTCAAATTTATTGTATCCATCCAAGTCTTTGAAGCAGGAAGAATGAATTGGTTATTGTTGAAAGTTCTTTCAATCGACAAATATAAAATCAAAGAGCAAAGTTATTTTCTTGTCTTTAAAACTGGCATTTTTATCCACTTTTCTCAAATGAAACTGGCTCTTGTAACCCATGAGAAAAGAGAGTTTTTTTTATTCTACTGGCTTAATTCTTTCAATCAACAAAGACAAAAATGGAAACAAGAGCAGCAGGATGTGAGTGTAAATGATATGTTGAAATATATTCCAAATATTTCATCCATAAGTTACGACCTTTGTGTAAAGTGAAATTCTACGCTATGCCAGGATCTTGTGTGGACACTATCCTGTGCAAAGCTATGTGTTTGGAAAAAAAAATGAAACAGATCATTAAAAATATTTCTAATTTGTAAATATCTTTACAATTTTGTTTTTGTTTTTTTGACCAGTGTTGTCTACAGTATATTAGCATTACCTCAAAATGTATGTATTATAGATCCTCCTGCAAGCAGGAACTCGCGAAGAAGCCATCATTGGCTTATCAAAGATGCAAGCTGACCGAAGTCAGTCTCTTAGTTTCATATTTAACGTCCATGATTAAGAATTGTCAACAACTCTGTAACCGGACGACATACATTAATCTTGGAGTGACTCAAACTCGGGACCTTATGATTGAAAGGTACCGGCTTTAACCACTGAGCTAACACTTCTTGTATACTGTAGGATAGTTAACCACCGGCATTAACCACCGGCGTTAACATGACAGGTAAGGGAAGGCAAAAGAGCACAAATTTGATGGTAGAGAAGAAAAGGAAAATTTGTACAAATTGGTGTATATTACACAAGGTTTACTTCACCACTGATAAAAGAACTTGGTCAAAATCCCGGAGAGCAGTGGAAAATGAAAAAATTGCCTAGGCAGTGAAATTAACATATTATAATATATCCATATATTTCTAAAGTTCTAGTATTACATGGCCCAAAACTTCGGACCTCAAACATTGGCATGAAAGCACTTTGCAAAGGAGCATGAAATCAAATTGTCTGGTAACTCATAACTGGAGAATATTCACAGATAAATTCAAGTACAACGGGTATGCTTAAAGGACTAAGGGTTAAAGCTGGAGCCGGGCGGGTGGAGGCGGGGGGTGGAGGGGGACGACTCCAGTTGCCTCCTTGTGGTGTTCATTTCCACTATACATCTCTTCATCAATTGTTTGTATTTCATAAATACCACTCATTTTCCTGCAATGAGGTTTTTTTTTTCTCTTTTTTCCTCTTCCCATATGGCAAGACAAGCACCAACGCTCGGTGTGAAGATATCCAACTACTACACGCTGGTTTGGGGTATCAGTGGGTTCTCTTCTGTGGGCTCTGATGTCTGCTGTTGGTCTCTGTGCATCTCAACTGTAGTGGTCGTCGAAGGATTGTCAGAGTTTCCTAACGAAAGGGCAAAAGAAATTGTGAAAGAGAAGTTATTCAGTAAACGTTGCTTGTTTGACCCGTTTGCTTGCTTTGTGACATCAGATTTGTCATGTGGTTAAGATATGAGTTTAGTATCATAACTTTATGTTTTTATAACATCGGGCGATAGGCGAAGCCCGATCAGACCACACATTTAAACATGTTCAATGGAAGATCTACAACGATATCATGATATACAAAACCAAGACTTACGTTGTGTGTACAAAAGAATCAGAACAGAGTTGTCAATAAATTCCCCCCCCCCCAAAAAAAATATGAATTTAGGGGTAAGTTTAATCCTGATATATCTTAGTCCAACAAAACATATGATTCTTTTTTAAGCAGGTGGTCATCTTTCTATATTGTGGCTGTTAACAATCTTCCTTTCTCACTTCTTTTACGGATGACAATAACTCTTCGATCTGAATAGTTTATGCTGTCCTAATTTCTTAACGCTTTGCGATTTCTTGCTGTAAACTATGTCACCTAGCTAACAGGCTGATGGAGTGAATGAGTTTAATCTGTCCCAAGAATAAACAATTAACCAGAACATTCTACAGTCATTTAGCTGCCTTGACAATTTGCAAAGGTAATTGTTATACTAATGTGTAGCAACAACCCAATTAAACCACTCATATGGATTGCACCAAACATACTTCTTGCGCCAAAAGTTTCCAATATCCAATACAAAATATTTGTCTCGCCTTGGACATAGAGCTGACAAATCAATTGTCACGAGCCTCTTGAACAAGTGTTATATCACTGAAGGAATACTAACTAACTACATGAATTTATTTAAACTGATCAGAAATATTTGGAAACTCGCTTACAAAACCATTGTCTATAAGATCAGCCGGTACATTGCAGAGTCAGCATTGACCCTTACGTTTTATTTATAGACCAAGATTAAATAGATAAGATTTCTAACATGTCCTTGCCGAAAACTGACCGTGTGAAGAAACACAGTGTGTTAATGTCTCCGGACACGAGAGCATCAACATGCTGCAACAAACAGCTATATGCAATGGTGATCAGATTTAAAATATTCTTTCTTTTTCTTTATTTTGTTTATAAATAAACACAGTTGAAAATTTGAACACTGTTTCTAACAGAAAGGAAGGATGGAATAATTCCTACATTTTTATAATAATAACTTCAAATAAGACCTTAACTTCTACCAAAATCAACATTAGCAAACAGAGGAATAAAGGTAGGGAAGTCTATACAACAAATATGCTTTAATTATTGATTTCACATGTTCACAAGGTTTTCATATTTTGACTGTTGCCAAACTCAAATGACCTTTGACCTAGCAAAAAACAATATTAAGCAGCATCTGCCACCCAACTATAAGAATTTGTTGTTTGTTTTGGGGAAGTGAAATTCAATATTTACATTATATTTCAATTCTTTCAACAACAAGATCATTTACCAAAGCTTCAGTGGACAAAATTCTTTTCACCTTCCCCAAGTATTGGACAAGAGAGGTCATAATATACTGTGGCACAATTTCATTTCTCTGATGAGGAAGTTACTTGACAATCCTTGATGAAGGACCTGTAGTAAAAGTGACCATGACTGTACAGTGTTCATTCACAGCTAACACATGGGTTTGAGGAACGACCATGGCGTGACTTCCTCATAAACAAACATCACAATCTAGAATAACACTGGATATGTACACTGAGGAACTTAATTTTGACATCTGAGACTGAAAGAGCATCAGTGCGTCACGAGTAGATATCGTAATCTTCCTAATCATTGTGACATTTTCTCGACGTTTGTAATTTCAGAGCATGTATGCTGTTTCATTTTCTATAATTAGTTAATTTTATTTACCTTCATTAGTACTAGCCTGATTTGTCTCTGCAACCTGGAAGTCATTCTCATGTGATTCTGATCCGTCTGGCGTAGACACCATGACAATCTGAACGATATTGCCACGCGGTAGAGTTATATGGTTTGTCAGAGGTATCCTTACGGTCTCTACTTCGTTATACCTGTAGTCCAGGTCGGTTGCTGGTTCATCGTCCAAACCGGCTCCAAACATAAGTTGGCTAAGTTCTAGGGCGTACAATGCCTCTTCACTGAGTTGAGGTGGAAGAGTCTAAGAATAAGTAGAGACCACAATGAAAGAAATGAGGAACAACATAATTTAGTACAAGAGTGCCCAACAAGCTCAAATGCATATGCAAATGCACATGCAAATGAAATATGCAAATGAAATATGCAACTTCTTCAATTCTATCACAGTCTGAAAATATCAATTCTAATCTTATCACTCAACTACCGTAGATCAGATTCGTTGTGATCACATGAGAAGAAATCAATTCTAGGTCCAGGCCTCCAAATTCAGACTATTAACTGGCTAAATGCCAGTGGATTTCTCCATTTGCCAGTTAACGACAAAGAGGCATTTGCATTTGTGCTGGTAGACATTAAAAACATAAGTACATGATAAGTAGGGTAACAATCATCTTTCAGAAAGACATGTGATTTCGACGATCATTATATGTCCCTTATAATATCAATCAGCAAGTATTATTCAGGCTGCTAACATTTAGCCTGTGCACCTATCAGCTAATGCGTGCAATAATTCAGGAAAAGTGCCGGTGGGAAATTGATTTGCATTTTTTTAAGCACTTTTCCAGCAAGTCACTAAAATTGTGACTCTAGGCCAGCAATCTGATCATTTAATCATTTACAGCAGGTTAACTGTGATCACTCGACAAGGTTTAAGTTTAATCTGATTACTTTTTAAGAAAAAAAATCAAGTTGATTGCAAGTCACATGACAAGATGAATCTGTTTCTTTGTGCCCACATGACAAATATAACAAACATATACACCCCAATATAAGATTTAGTCTTTCCCACTCAAGAAACTGGATTCTTTAATTCACGCACTCACTCACTCACTTAACTGATTCGCATTTGGATTGCAATCAATCAATCAATCAGTCAATCCATCAGAAAGCAATTAACTTGTAGTATATTTGTTAATATGTTGTTTCATGTTGATTGCAGGATGAGATAAACCCTGAATCATTCTGGGTACATCCTAACAAATCATCAATTTACATCAAATTGAATTTCATTGACTATTAAGAGATTTATCATTTTTTTTTTATGGCATGCCACATGAAAATTAAGCTTGATTTAAGTTGATTAGTCAAGGTTCAATTCAAAAAGTGGACTTAAATATTTGCCAAATTTGCTAATTATCTAAATCTGCTTTAAATATGTGCTTAATACTGGTATGCAAAGTATGTGGGGTACTGAATATTCAGGATCAAAACCAAACCTGCTAATCACTCACTCGCTCAGACACCTCCTTTTGCTGCAAAAATATAGAGGGATGTCTTATTTTGATCAATTACAATCTTAGCTAATCTTTGTAGGTTTGGATACCAAAAACAATGTTGATTAATAATGTCCCTTCAAGATGAGATCAATGTGATCGCAATGATATCTCTTATCACACAATAATTAACAATATCTGCTTCCCGTGTAATTTTGCTGGTATTAAACTTAAACTTTGTATCAATCTTAAAAACACCTGGAACTGATAAGGATACAACTACCACAGTGTGTATTGACTGTCGCTGATTTTTCTTACCAAAAAAAAAAAAAAATCTATTATTAAAATATGACAACTGTTAGAAAATGTTAATGCCTTTTTGATCTTCATATTTTCCACAGGAATAGGAGGCCTTTTAGAAAACACAGAGAATATTCCCGCCTTTTATACTGGATGTGTTAAAATTCTTGAAAAACTTGCGAAAAATATCGACAATGACTGTGCCCTTTGGGTATAGCACATTTACTGTATTCATTATAAAGCATGATTAACATACTACATACATGACGATAGAAGTATTCACAATTTGCCAAAAAAGACTCAGAGTAAAAGACTAAAATATTTCAAAGAGAAAGTAAGGTTTGATAACGCTGCATATTAACTTTCTTTTAACAGATAAAAAACATATGGAAGTTACTTAAGCAATTGATTACATTAGGGATATGATGTTCATTAGCTATTCCTCTGAGTAATATACAATGCATGTAAACAGTATTGAAAAACCAGCAAATAACAAAAATTCAGTGCATTTTAAATGTCAAGTTATGATGTATGCAACCTATTACTTCTCCAAGTGGGTATACTATATGCAAATATATATATATATATATATATAAAATAAAGCATTGAAATCCTTTCAGTTTTTATGTGTGGAATTTTATGCACCATAAACATTGATTACCATTTCAATTTACACTGAACGTGGCCAAACGGATTTGAAGTTGCTACACAGTGCGATAAAGTTGCTTCATATTTATAAAAAATAAATGAATTGAAAGGAATTTGATTAAATCTACTATTCTGTACTTATAATAACAGCAAAGTTTGTTGAGTTGCCAGCTTTCAGTTTTTTTCAAAGATATTATTATTATTTTTTTCCTCCCAGACAAAAAATAAATGTCAAATAAATATACAAACGAGAAGTTTGTACAAAAAAGTTGCATAGAAAAGTAAAGTGGAAAAAATATCATGGAATAAGTATTCACTCACAGAAGTGTGTCTATGTGTGTAAATAATATAGCTAGGAGGGAAGGAGGGAGGGAGGGGGGGGGGGGTGTTCCTGAGTTTGATCAGTTCTGATCTTGTGTCAGGTACCACCTCACGGATAGACAAAAATTGATGATCAAACACAATTGTTTGATCATATTCACTTTTCTTAGATGAAACAAAACCCTTCTTGTCTAAATTCTGAAGAATTACACAAGATTTTTTGGTAAACCAAGTATTTACAGGTGAGGTTTAAATGATCCAAAAACCAGATAAAAGATAATCATCTCACAGGATGTATTAGTGAGATAAGCACAGCAGGTTGACAAGTGGATCAGCATTACCAGATAGAGGCCTGTTCAATAAGAATACAATTATCACCAAAGTATTGACAATTTTAATCAAATGCTGTCTCTCTCTCTACAAATGGTCAAAACAACATTTTTATTAAATATAATCAAAGTATTAAAGGTAAAAAGTCTTAACTTGAAAACACAAACAGAATATTGACACCACAGAGAATGGTACGCTTGAATTCAAAGTGAACAGCCACCGAAGACTTATACCTAGGGAGGGGCAACCTATGGCCCACGGGCCACATGAGGCCCGCCAGTGATTTTTTTGCAGCCTGTGAGATGTCTCAAGAAAAAGAAACAAAATCAATCTATTTTACATCATCACAAAACACGAGCTTGATGCTTAAAATTTATCGGCGCTAATGATGCTGTCAGGTAGGCCTATTTTCCCTATTAATTATCATCGTACTGTATTGACATTATGTTTTCGTGAAAACAGATTAAGTACACACACTTATTGCTTGAAAGTCCTTGGAATCAAAGGTTTGAAATCAACAGCAGGTCATTGGTTAGGTGCGGCCCAGTCAGTTTTTCACTCCTTATATCTGGCCCCACTCATTCAAAAAGGTTGCCCACCCCTGACTTATACCCATATAATATTACCCTCGCGATACACTCTCGGCATGGTAGAGTGCGAGAGTGCTAAGGAGACAGGTAAGCAAGGAAACAGTGTAAACTTTCTAAGATCTGCATAAAATATAATTACCACTACCACAGGGATATAACAAATGATGTTAAAGATAGTAACAGATTTATCAACTTGATCTGCTGTTAGACTTTTTATTAAACCCAGGGGAAGGAATAGTAGTGGAAATGAATTCATATGCCAGGTAATTCTGTAAAGATTCATTGCTACATGAAAGGTATATTGTAGTAAAAAACCAGTGTTTCTCCATTGTCACTGCATTGATAATGCACAACTGTTTATGACAGATGAAACGAAATACAAACAAGAGTAAGTATATTGTACATATTTTTGTGTATAGTGGTTAGGATAAATGCACAACTGTTTATGACAGATTGAAACGAAATACAGACTGAGTATATTGTACATAGTTTTGTTTATAGTGTATTATTGTACTAGAGTATTCCCTCTATGTAAAATATCACTTCCCTGATTTAACTGATTGGTAATGGTTACTGAAGGAAAAGCAACAGAGTGGCAAATATTTTCATTTAAATTCAAGGACTTTTCATTACTAACAATTGATTCAATGTGCACCATAAGAACAATGGCTGGTATGTAACAGTGTGAGACATATAATATGTATTAAACTGTAGATCGTTGTGTTTGCAGCTTCAGCACTCTGGTAACACTAATTTATTGGCAATTATCAAGTAAGAAAGGTTACAAATAAAAAAGTTACAAATATTATCATTTAACTTCAAGGGCTTTCATTAGCAATAATGGATTACTTGTGTTCCTAGAAGAACAACGGCTGGTAATCAGTATGAGATATATAATATGTATTAAACTGTAGATGTTTGTGTTTGCAACTTACTGGTTTAACTTACTATAATGATCAAGAAATGCAGCAAAGTTTACAAATGTTATCTTGACCTTCCACGTTTTATTTCGAATACTTGATTAATTATACCATAATGAACTATAGCTAGGAGATTTAAAGTTCAATAATATTTAAACTAGCTGGTTGTTTTTGCAGCTTCAGTCCTCTAATAAATAGTCAAAGTTAATTCATTATCATTTAATCTCAAGGACCTTTAAATTCCAATTCAACTGTACAAAATTGCTGGTACATAACATTATCAGATATATATATAGATATATATACAATGTACTTTCAAGTACCTGGTTAAGTTCACTTGTAGTCAAACACAACAACATTAATGCATTAATGATTATACTAGCTGGTAGTGTGTTTACAGCTTCAGTTCTCTTGTACAAGTCATTGACTAGCAGCCAAACCAGAAAAGCAATAAGAGACAAATATATTCATTTAACTTCCAATACTTGATTAATAGTATAGTACTTGGCATTTAAGGTTATGTGATATACAATATGTTTACTTTAAACAAGAGCAGGTTGTGTTTGCAGCTTCAGTTCTCTTGCACAAGTCATTGACTGACAGCCAAACGAGACAAGCAACAAAATGACAAATAATATCATTTAATTTACAATACTTGATTAATAGTGTCCCTGGCATGTAAGGTTATGTGATATACAAAATATTTACTTTTAACTAAAGCAGGTTGTGATTGCACCATATCTGCCGTCTGTCCATACAATCAAACAGAAATTAGTTTCTTGGCATTTATAAATGCTGTGACATATATGTCACAGCAGATGATCAAATCTTGAGATATTCTAAGTACTGCTATTCAAACAGGAACAAGAAGGTGGGACAGGGGGGGGGGGAGGGGATTAAACCTACTCCTCTGTCTAGCCAAGATACTACTTTGGATATGAGAATTAGGGCTGCAGTACATTTTTTCTGACGTGACTACATCGGGCTAACTACTGCTTGAAACAGAGAAAGAAAGCATTATAGTTTGTAGAGGAAAATTCCAAGTAACGAAAGTGACACTGGGGGAGATAAGAAGAAAGATTATGAGAGACCACAAACTACTTCACAATTTCAATTAAACAAATGCATACTGTATATATGACGCATCCACATGCTCATGAAACATACAGCTTCTAAACTTAGACACACACATACATACACATACGCCAGCACGATTCCCAAAGGTTACTGAGCCTTCGGCATCGTAACCAACAGTGATGTGACTTCAGCAATAGAAACACTTGTTGGAAAATTAAACAAATTTTCCCAGAAGGGCATTTTGTTTTTCTACCTTAATGACTAAATGACCTTGGAATTCAATTTCCATCACCAAGGAAAATTAAAACAAAAGGTTTGTCTAGTAGCTTTCCCATTGAATTGGGAGATAAATGGTAACAAATGACAGTGTTGCGTACAGCTAGAGCATTAGTGTGCGGTTCTTTTCTTCAAGGCAAGATATCTTTTTTGGTTTCAAAAACGGGAGAAGCCATCCCTACAATCATCTCATTCTTCATTTCAAATTCAATATTTATGAGTGTAAAAGAAATGAACATATTCCACCAAAAATCAATGAATTTTTCTATAAAACTAAATTCATAATTCGTATCTAAATGTTTAATTTCTGATGACGTTGTAACTCAAGAGAACAGAAAGTAAGTTTTTTGGAGCTGTGGCACACTTTTTCCACTTGTCCTAATTTCTTTAATTAAAATCAGCCCTGGATTCAGTTTCTTTGCATTTCTTCATTTATTTGACTTAACTCGCAAAGGATTGTTCCGAGAAATATGTTTCGACTGGGAAGTTTTCTTTGTACATGGTATAGATATTTAAATATTAGTCTGTTCACATTGATCATAAACGATGAATAAAAGGAGGGAAAATGAAAAATTAGTGTTCCCCATTATCATTATTGCTCCTCATACAACAGGGAGCTGTTAAGTATTGTTAAACACATTTGGTGTAAAGTTGGGATAATCCCTAAGCTATCTAATGCAGCATACACACTAGCACTAGACAGAAACTGGCATCCCTTGATCTCCTTCTGTGCAAGCATTTCCTTCCACAGGGTCAAATCCTCCTGTAACAGGTCTGGTAAAGTAATGGTCTAACCTAAGGTCAATTGACTTTCTGAGTGATCTTCTAGAGTTATCAAATCTTTCTAACATTAAATCTGTTTACATAACGATAGGATTTCTCCATTAAACTGCCATGATATCTTTTCCTGGCATATGCAAATCTAAGTGTGATTACAAAAGCTTACCCGTGATCAACATAACGATCACTAGGTGTCCCTGATTAAAAGTATCGAGGTAACAGTCAACGTTCTCGTTTGTGTCTAATTATACAGTTTGTTTGTTTTTCGTTGTTGTCTCATCTGTCTGTTTTTGTTATAATCCACCTTTGATGAAGATCTTGCTGGGATGGAAATGTTATAAATGGTTCTTCGATAGACAGAAGTTTTCAACATAACAAAAAGAATAATAGGAATAAAATTAATTTCGAGGAACTAAAGGATGCTTTCTCCTCATTAATAAATATCGCAAATATTTAATATTTTGCAATTTCCAAATCCTCAATTCCTATATTTTGCTGCTATTCGTTGTAATATTTTTGTAGTAAGTCTGGGATTCTTGCACTGTTTCTATAATTGTAATTGTAGTACTTCTTCTAATTGTTCTTATTATATATATTTGTTTTCTATCCGCCACGTTGGTTGTTATTATACTGCATGGTAATGTTCAACTTCAATGTTATTTAATTTTTGCTATTTTTGAATGGATACGTTATTTGTATATTAATGTATAGTTGAAATAAACGGAGGGGAAAAAAAGAAAAAAAAGACAGAATAGCCTTCCTTTTAAAATACACTGCTGAAGATGACAACTATTAAAATTATGAAATAGCACAATATTATGAGTTTAGAGGACTCCCATTTTTGTCCCTTTATCAGCCCTTATCGTACCATATGAAAATAACTCCAGATATAGGACAATAAAGCCAATTACTATAATCTGGTGAATGAATTTGCACAAGGTTCTAGCAATCAATATTACTGGCAACTGCAGTCAAACAGGAAGTAGACTGATTATCAGTTTTCATGGATATTTCAGAGATATTTGTAGTGTCAAAGAAGGGAATACATGTAGCAGATACATTAATCTTACAGTGCATTGTTTTTTTGTTTTTTTAGGGAATTATCCTATTTTGAAGTTTTTAACGTTACAGCATGTTATTCCGTCCTGATAGATGTTTCACCATTTTGGAATGTTTTAAGCAACTTGATCATTTTCATGAAATTTCAATGAATTTGATATATTTTGGAGAGAAGAGTCAAGTCCAGCTAATATGAACCCAAACTTCTTTCTTTTGTTCAGTTAAGTCATGTCAAGGTAAATCCAAATGAAAAAAATAGAAACTACATGAATGAATGAATGAATGGATAAATGGATGGATAGATAGATGGATGAATAAAAAATAAATAAATGAATGAATGAATGAATATACATATATAAATGAATTGATGGATGAATGTATGGATGAATAATAAATGAATGAATGAATGGATGGATGGATGAATAATAAAAAATAAATAAATGAATGGAAGGATGGATGGATGGATAATAAATAAATAAATAAATAAATAAATAAATAAATGAATGAATGGATGGATGGACGGTTGGATGGATGAATGAATGGATGGATGAATGGATAACTAACTAAATAAATCACAAATAAATAAATATATTTTCCATCATGTTTACATCTTATTTCATATCTCCTACTTTGTCCTTTCAAAAGCCATCATAAACACAGTTTACAGAATCACAGATATCTACAATTATATCCCAACTGTTTTACAACTGCATAGCTAGACATAGTTATTTGCGAAGGTACAATTTATTAGTTAACTGTTTACTGAGTATACAACCCAAACCATCATGAGAGGAGTCGAGAAATGAAACCTTCCAATTATACGCCAGCCGTTGCAGAAATTGTGATTTATTAGTTGTCTTCCTTAGAAGTTCTGCAATCTTTGAAATTATCACAAGGAAAGCTGGATTGAAAAGTCCCTAGGGATAAAACCCATTCAATTTGAACAAAAGCAAGAAGAACACTTCTTGACAGCTCCTGTCGATAATTAAAAGAAAAAAACTGCTAAAAATCTCAAGTTTTTTTTTTAGTTTGCCAGTCGGGATAAACTGATAGAGAGTAGAGAGAGGTATAATATTCATCTAGTTGTGATAATCACCAGAAGCTATGAGGTAAATGATGCACAGAATTTAAGGCCATCGCTACGCGTCGTTTAATTCCAAAATTGATATATTTCGCACGAAGAAGCAATTTTTTTGTTGCTGAATAAACAAAACCAAGTTTTGATCGCTGAAGGATGAAGAAAAAAAAATACTAATCATTTTTCAAAATGATGACGTTGATGATAAATTGCAGGTAAATGTTTGAAGCACCGAAACGCTTCATGAGACTGTCCGTGATGTAATGTTGAAATGTTCACACGAATAGTGATTAAAATTTGAATCTACTTATCTGACGGAAGACTTTTAAACATGTTAATGAAAAACAGAGTGCATTAAACCGCAAAATTATGACACATGACGAAACCAGGAAAGAGTGAAAAACTGTTTAAGGAAGCTAATTACTATTCCGGATGCCCGACAATGAGGATGAATTACTTTTGATATAATGTACAGCAAATGCAGACTCTTATGGAAATCTAGATCAATTGTGGAAAGATGCCAAATATTGAAAAGTCAGCTAGCCAAGCAAATTAAGCAATATAGCTTATAACCTTTACTGTTAGTGTATATATCTGCTTTCTGAGCCTAGTTTTTGTTTCTTAATTCTGTAGTTTGCATCAAATGCAGTGTTTCACTTTTTATCAATTAACAAGTACCAGTTGTTATGAACACACATTTGCAACTGATTTACAATCCTCATTATCTCATTTACTAACCTTGAAGACCTTGAAGAAAATAAAATCCCTCTCCCTATTTATGATAGTGTAAAAACAATAAGATAGGAAAAAACAGAAGAGTGTTTTACTCCCATCAAGACACCAGCTCTACACCTCTCCCACCTCCCCTGCCCCCTCCTGGCCCCCTCCTCCTCCTCTTCCATTTTAACCAACTATCAGTATACAATTAGTGAATCTCTGTTAAGAAATATAGTGTTTCATTTGTCTTTAATAGTTCAGAATCTTCAAAGCGTTTACTTTGTCTTTATCCAAGAAAGCAGGGGAACACCGTGATTCTGTCTCTCGGATATCGGCAAATGAAAGCTTTGTTGTGGCTCGGTTTATAAGATGCTTGAGGGTAGGTTTGTCTCATGTCGCAACTAAACTACATGACATAGATCATATTGACTTCAACAAAGACGATTTTTTTTTGTATCAAACAACCAAATGAGAAATGTCTTCTTAGAAGAGACAGATAAAAAAACAAAATTGAATTTTGAGTTAACAATTCTGCGACTGTTCTATCATTTTTTTTTTTTTTGAGGCATCAGACCTGAGGGTAAAGTTGGGCAGAACAGCATAATTTATTCCATTTGGTACTTAACTGGGTCGATAACCTCTCAAATTGTACGAGGCCAACCTAGAGGAAGAGTCGGAGTTGCACGTACGTTGCACATCAACGAAAGACACAAACGCCTAGCGGAGTGGGCGCTTTGCATAATAGTTGTATGATCAAACATACTTAAATTCAAAGTCTGCTTCTTGCAATGTGATTAGTTAATTACTGAATAGGTCACTGAGATCAGACACAGTGGCAGAAGCCTCTCATAATCAGCAGACATCCGTCAATTCTTCTTCTGTTTTTTCCCCCCATGAAAATGATACTTTTGGGCATAAAAGCTGCATTTTTAAATTGACTTTGGTACAATCTGGGGATTCATGGAAAGATAATACAACCTGAAAACATTATCATAGTGTTTTATCCACAATAAAACTCCAGTGTGTTTGTCCACAAGTTGATTGCCACTGATCAATAAATTGATAAAAAAAACCTCCTACATTGTTTGCTCACTCGAATGTTTGTTAATTAGTGAGAAAGTTCCAATCCCATATCAACTTTGTAGTCCACATATGCTTATGTTACAAATATCCATTACATACAAGCCTAAACAAACACTTAAAATCAAGTAACAATACTCCACTTTATGAAACAAAACACGAATGGGTAATTCGATGAGCTGCTATAGATTTATGATTATGCGGGGAAGAAAATCTCGAAATTCGACACAAACTCCGCTTTTGTACCGCTTACTTCTGTGCAGTTCCCTTGTGTTGAGACAACTAATACCATGGTGGCACGTTGTTGCAGTAAACATATCACATGTATGTATATATACACACACATTCAAAACTTCAAAGAGGCAGTCGTAAATGAGAATCTGTCACAATTTAGTTGCTGCAAAGTGCTTAAAAAAGCCAATAACGAACAGTATTTGAAAATAGGGTTGACGTTTGAAGGTTCTGTTAGATATCCAACATAAGAACAGCCTTGCAAACATGCATTGGGATATTAGATTGACACACCTGAGTTTCAGATTACCACTAAGGAGATTATTGACTACAACCACCTATATTGCTAACCCTCTCCCCATAATTTGAATACTGATTATGAAGTTCATCAACCTTTTGACAAGTAACCTAGCAAGGTTTGTTCAGATGGTGGTCACACTTTTAAACTTACATAACCTCCAGTCTTGATCATCCATAAAATGTTATTGTAATCAATATGAAAGGTATAAATCATTTATTTGCTGATTATATTCCATGCCAAGAACTTTTGTGCTGGTTATCATTGACACTAAAACTTTAACGAACATTTAGTTCAAACATAATAGTGGAATAGTTTTTTTTTAATTAACCTTGATTGATGAACGTGACACAATCATCACACGACCATTTAAAATACTTCATTATATCACCAGAAACAGAATATTAAAAGCTGATAGTCTAAAATCTTGCAAACGATTTATAGATAGATGTTACTGAGTGCCAGTCAACCTTACCATATCTAACTCGTTTCTCAATTTCTTCACTTCGTAAAAGAGTGCTCCTTTAAGTTTAATGATGAAGTCGTCTTCTCCGTTCAGATTTCATTGTTTGTACTAACGCACTGTATGAGCCTCATCATAATTCTGCCACAGAGCATCCCACAACAAACCTCAAACATCAGTTATTCTTGACAAATTCTCAATGCAGTAAATATATTACCTGTTGCATTGACATGTAAACTTGCACCGACAGAAGTTCTTTTTAAAGATCTTTGTAAATGACTTGCTAATAACTTTAAACCTTTTTTTTTATGAAATGCATTAAAAAAAAAAAAATCTACACTCTTTAACTGATTTGACATTTACCTCTTAATAGATTTCAGACTGTCCACCCTTTAGACAAACAAATATAAAGAAAAATCCTCTTACCTGATAACCTAGAGCTTTTAATATATTAGATTTGCACATTGGACAGGTCCTATGATCAATCAGCCATTGATCTACACAGGTTTTATGATAAAAATGGCTGTAAAAAGAAAGAAAAACAAAAGTAAAGGATGAATAAAAGCAATTGTTATTTGCTACTTAATTACTATATTTCTAACCATTTTTTCCCCTTCAATTTGAAGACATTTTATGTTCTTGATTTTTGGATTAACCACGTGCTACTGACATTAGAAATTTTCCTTAAAAATTGCCAAAATGTCAAAAAATTGGTACAACCTAATCTTTCTGACGAGACCTGACCACAGCTACAACCATGTATCAAAGGAATCTAGAAATTGCCATGCCATGCTGTGATTGTGTAATGTTGTACAACAGTTGTGTAACCATTACGATTTTTACAGCAAACACATAAAAAAGAAGATTTTAGTTATTTATATCTTCTCACATCTGGTAAAAGATATTATGCTGGTAGATGGATATATTTCTTATCTTCTCTGTACTTTCTGTCCCTTTTCTTTTTTTCTTTTTTTTGAATCTCGCTGTACCAGCTTGTATCAGCCACAAGATCTAGATTTTATTGTTTTTGCGACTGTCTTCAACCCAGAAAGGGATATCTGTATAACATGTATTTAATAACAAAGGCTACTCTAACAGACTTTTGATGGCTTAGACTATCAAGAACAGGCTTTCACTGCCATTATGGTTTGTGCATAAAATCTGAGTGATTGAAACGGTTAGACGAAGGTTTGCAACAGAAAGATCTGCCGTAAATTATAATTCAATTCTAAGCATGTAAAAAAACACCTTATATCTTCTAGCCTAAAGTAAAGCTTTATTATGCATTTGGTTTATAATGGCTGTATATCTCTCTGTTCAACATTTGATAACATGATATTATTTACTAAGTACTGCTTCTCCGTATTGCTGATACTACTTTACTGCTACTATAGCTGCTGTTGCACATTATAAATGAAACTCATTACTATTCAATCAAGTGCTACTCTTGCCATAGCAACAATAGCTGTCACCACTACTAATAGTTAGTGATAGTTGTTGCTAATTGTTATTACCAACATCTGTTACCGTTATTAATGATAGTTGCTGCTACTATGACCAGTGGGCTGCTACTGCTATCAACAACAGCTACTACTACTGGTAGTTGCTGATAGTTGTTGCTAATGCTACTATGCTGTTGCTGATACTACTGACAGCTTCTGTTTTTACTATCAATCATAGCTGAGACTAGTGATAGTTGCTGCTAATTCTTTATGCCATAGCTAGTTATTACTATTGCTGATAGCTGACCTACTACTACTAACAATAGCTGTCACTACTACTGTTTATGATAGCTATCACCAATGCTGTTACCAATGGCTATTACTGAACCTCTGTTACTAATGAAGTTTGGGAATTAATTATTCCTTGCTTCCAGTGTTTTGACTCTCATTCTGGCTAAATCTGATCAAAGGATCGATGAAATCACCTCGATGAAGGATAAAACTCAACAGCAGAGCAAAATGAAAGAAATCCTCATTACCTTTGACCTTCAAAAGAGAAATCTATCCGCTTAGCATAGCAAAGTTATCATGTACCATCCTACTACTTACTAACATTATGGGTGAGACTGCTATTCTTACTGATAGAGCGGTTAGTACTTGGGTTATTCAACGTTGCTTATTCTTGGACATGCGGTGGAGAGGAGAGGAGAAGACAGCAATCAAAGAGATACTCTCAGGTTTCTTTCAATTAGTAAAAATGGAAAATAATCTCTTTCTCTTTCTTTTAAGATGCCTAGCTCTAACCTAAAAATCCCTTAAAATATAACTAAACCTATGGAATGAGTTTTTTTTGGGGGGGGGGGAGGGGGAGGGGGCAACAATTTGAGGAGAGGGGCCAACCATTCAAGGAGGGATACAACATTTGTGTTTGGTACACATTTTAGTGGCACAGGTGGGGTGGCACAGTTGTCTGCATGGCCTAGCTATGGGCCTGATTATTAGACATAAATTATAACACAGAAACCTCAGGGGCCCTTCAACTTACCTACATGGTAGTACCCTGATAGCCTCGCCTAATTTGTAGAGTTCCAAACAAACAGAACAAATGTTACCTTTGGTTTCCTGTTAAGAAAAGGCAAGTGGGATAAATTTGAAGAAAAAAAAACTATTTTTAAGTATTTCAAACTGATAAAGCAACTTCTGTTTCAAATTTATGTTTTTCATTTTATATATGTATCTAGGCAATTAAAGAACAACAATGCATGTATGATCATCATCAGTGTCATCATCATCATATATATTGTCTTCAAGAATAACAATGCATAATTGTCTTCAATGACAACTCGGCAAATAAATTATCTATAAGAATAACAACACATATATTTTCTTCGAAGACAGCAATGCATATTTTGTCTTTAAGAATAACAATGCACATATTGTATTCAATGACAACTCCGCAAATAAATTATCTTTAAGAATAACAATGCATATATTGTCTTCAACGACAACAATGCATATGATATTGTCTTTAAGAATAACAATGCATATATTGTCTTCAATTACTGAAATATATTCACTTCAATTCTGGTTCAATTCCTCACAGTCTATGACATTAAATACAGCCCATGTTTTCACTGCTCAGATGCCCGATCCCTTACTCTTCAATACTTGGCACCAGTAATTGCTTGCACTTAGTGCTGTTATGACGTTAATAAACCAGTGTTCTATACATGCACTGAAATTTGCCAATACATATATGCCTAGACCCCTGTGGGACAGAAATTATTTCAATCAAAATGGGAACATTTTCCCCTCCCCACTAAGATAAAAAAAAATGCCTGCATTATTGAATACTGGAGCTAGCTAGCAGTGACGCAGTATGCTCTGGAGAACCAATTAAGTCTAATTTTGTTTGCTGAATGGTAGCAAGACGTCGGCAACATAATTTGTGTTCAAACAAAGAAGGCTTCAAAATCTTTCAGAGTAATGCATAAATTTAGAAACTTCAGTTGGCAAAGAATTGGCAGAAAACAGAGAGGGAAAAGAGCGATAATATTTACACAGATTTTGTTGTACTTCAAACTTCCAATTTATCACTGAAATAGAAACCCATTAAATTGGCTGGTTTGGCTATCTATAAAGAACGTTATCTACCTGTCTATCCATACCACATATATGCACTCCTTGTACCTAGCTTACAAACAGTGGTATCGTTTCATAACGGCGCCCTCACTGACTGACCGATCTCTGGGTCAATGCCCACTTCCTGCCAAATCTGCAATTCTGAAGTGTTACAACTTTCTATTTTATAAGTAAATGAATAACTGAATAATTTTAGACAATGGACGCAGAGGTCACTGATTTCGAATCCTGTTCCAGCCACAAATTTCTTTACTCTTTTCCAACCATAGTTTTAGTTTAATTTGTTGTTATTTGGGTCTAACTCTAACTCTTTGCAGTTTTGGTTAAATGGTTGCATTTTTTGCACTACTCCCTCTCCACCATCCTGCCTGCTAACTGGTCACGCAAAATTTATCCCTCCTTGGGTATTTTCATAGATGATAACCATGCCTTTCTACGGTACTTTTTGCTGTCAGACTTGACAATGTACTTAGCAAATCAAAGTAATAGTTTTACAAATCTCTGCCAGGTGTACTGTCAATTTCCCCTTCAATCACAGACATTATTTGTAAAAGGCTGTAACCTTATTTTAAAACTGTGATTCATGCGCCTACCAACATCCTAAGGACAAACAACTAACAGGACACCTGCAAGGCTGAATTTTAAGACAATTTTCTGGTAGTCCCTCAGACAACTTGGCAACTCTTTTCAGATCCTGTAAGAGAAAACATGGTTGTCCAACAGCTTCAATGTAGTAACAGCAGTTTGTAACTAGGGATGTAGTATTCCCTTTGTCAAATAAACTGAATTCTTGGATAACCTCTAGGATAGATTTGATTTGTAAACATGGAGACAAACATTTAGTCCTTGAGAATGACCGATTCTACTTATAGCAATCAGCTATAACCTTTCTACTCACTGCATCATCTTCTTTGACTGACTTAACTGGGAGCTTTAAAAGAGCTTTCTTGGCAGCCTTACTTAGCCTCCTCTGAAAATTAAGAAAAAGAGAATTGAAAATTGCAGCAATTTATCGAAATAGGAAAATGTAACATTGTAAGAGAATAACATGTGGCACCCATTACACATTTAGCCAAACAACACATACAGAAGATACCAGTCATGAAAATACAAATATAAACATATCATGCAGTGCTCCAAACTCACTTCCTTCTCTCCTCCATTATTCCCCCGTCCCCTCTCTCCCCCATTCTTCCCCCTCCACTCTCTCCCCCATTCTTCCCCCAATCCCCCATCCCCTTCTCTCCCATTCTTCCCCCATCCCTCTCTCTCCCATTCTTTTCCCTTCCTCCCTCTCCTCCATTCTTTTCCCCTTCCTTCCTAATGTCTCCCTCATAAAACATTTTTTTCTCTGCTAATCGAAACCAATCTATGGTGAACAGAGGCAATTAAAGCTGCTTATATTGCTCTCTGTAAGATTTATGTGTTTATCTCTAAAGACAGAAATGTATGATTAGTTTCCTTAGCCTCAATTTTTTTCTGGAAAGGAAACAGCAGAGGTACTTCCTTCAAAACTTGTAAGGTTAAAAGGGTAGACTCTAGGCAGAATTTTAGTATTGATATGTCATAGTCCAAGAAAAACCCCCCAAAAAACCAACATGAATGCTATTAATGTTTTATGTGGCTATTCTGGTGGTCAAAGTTCTTCAGCTTCAACCTATATATATTTATATATATTTTTATATTTATAAATATATTTATATATGCTAATTCTCTGCTCCTATCATGACTGACAATGACAGGGGATCCCTAGTGCAGGCAGGCCTTTAGGACAAGTTACCACATTTTGTTTTATAAATTATAATACCAATACATGCTTCTAACTTTTCGGCTTTCAAATAAACACCAGAGCGCTCACTCTTCCTTCACATTTCCACAGCACAAATTTGTCTTTTGACAAATTTATGTGTAACGTATTGTAAACATGTTTATTTGAGGTCATAAGAGTCCACCTCTACTTTTTTATTTGCCTATTGAGTGTTGCGCTGCATATGAGACACTGACTTAATGTGTGTAAGACAAAGTTTTCCAGCCACTAAGTTAATAGATGAACCTCGTATTTATCAAAAATTAAATGTGACATAAGCCCAACCCCCCACCCCCTCCCCCCACCCTCCAACCTAGACCGCAACAGGTGTTTGCTAACATACAAACAATTATTATTGTTCCTTTAGTCATTCTTCAACAATGTTAACATGGGCTGAAAATTTTGCATCCTTCTTTCCAATTAAATGCAATAAGCTCCTTGCTTTGAATTGATAGCATTTGCAACTAACTCTGTAGAATTCTACTGTTGCATAGGACAGTCTTTGCTGCATATCTGAAGGTCAAATAAACCCCACATATGCCTCTAGCAGTTCCTGCAAGTGTGTCTCCGAGGTGTAGTATATCGTTTGGGCCCACTAGAAGTTTGAAAATTGAAGCTGCAAGTTTTAAGGGTATTTATTATTTACTGTCGTTTAGAAGCAATAGTGGCCACAGACGATGTGTTGGCTCTTTTTTTCATTTTAACTATGATTTAGAGTTGACTTTTATTATCTCAACAAATCATGGACATCAAGGTATCCTTTTTTCCTCTCTTTAATGAGCTGTATCATCTCAGTAACGATTCCAACCCGTAGAGAAAGCATTCCTCATTTCAAACAAAACGGAAGGAACTGTAAATTGAGCCAGGTTGTTATCCATTACGCCTTGCATGTGAATAAAACAGACTGCAAGTAAAGGGTACAGGGCAATAAATCTGACTGATTCAAATCATATTTTCAACTAAGTCCTTATCTCAAGTGAGGCACGGAGGGTATATATCTTACATTGCAAAATACTCTGTACGCTTGGTAAACAAAACTTCCCGAAAATAGCAATCATAATTTGCAAAATGCTGAAACTGTAGTGGTGAGGTAAAAAAAAAACAGCCCTCTGTTTTTTTTTACCACCTCTCAAGTACTCCAAAAACAACTGCAATTTATCCTACATTTGCAGCTGAGAATTAAAACGCCATAAGGATACATAATTTAGGACAGAGGCACATACAAAGGGGAGATGATCTCGCAGATAGTGAATGGCTTAGAGGCACTGCACCTCAACACAAAGCTGTATGATCAGCAGCAACATTTCCTGCAGCAACTCTGGATCCATATCAAACAATACAGATTATCTCTGCAGAATAACGGTGCACATCGTGTGATGAAACCGAACGGCACAAAAGATTGTGTCCTAAGCGGCCTGCATCAGTGCGCCCTACTTTTGAGTTTGACCTTTGGAAGATGTGGTATCTTTGAATTAATGACCCTCTATACCTAACCTTTACCCATCATGCAATGCTACCCTCCTCATCGCAGCAAGGTTGTTGCCCCTGACTGGTTAGAAGCCTCGAGATCTGTGCACAATATTTATACGCGATTACTCGCAAGCGGAGACGACCTAACAAAATCTTTGATGTCCTTCTTTACCTAATTCCCCTTAATAGTTTTCTATCATTCACTACATCATTATGTCATGAACTTCATTACTATATACAAGGGGTATAAAGAGGGAAATTTTACAAAGGAAAGGAAAATTCAGGGAATAGTCAGCTTGCAATTTCCTGTAGACCCTTCACACTCCTACGAGAAAAATAAACTTCAATATCTTTCAATGGTATACCGTCAGGTTGCCGATGCTCGCTTACGACGAAATGAAAAAGGTGTCAGGTTTTTATAAGGTGTGGAGTAGTAGCAGCCGCAAACTAAACAAGTAATATTACAGTGTTGTCATCTCTGATGCAAAAGCTTTCCAATGAACCACCTACGTATTGATGTAGTCATCCTTACTCATGGCTGCCGCCCTACTGAAGCAACAAGCTAGGCACATGTTTTCCACACATTTCAGAAAAACTACCAGGGCTAATTAGGCTGCTAAAAGCAAGTGAGTCACCGTGGCAATCTCTGCCGTCATGCTACGTAGTGTGCTTCATTCACAATTCGTAAGTTTTTGAAATTGAAAAGGCTAAAGAAAATGGAGGGAAACAGTGGAGTAAACAGGAATAAATGTATGAACAGAGTGATGTCATCACATGTTCAAACAGAGAGGAAGAGTCAATATTTTAATGGAAAAGCATAGATTTTTGCAGTAAGATTGGTGAACAAACATCTCATCTTGACAGTTTTATTACAAAATTTGACGTAAAGCAAAAAAAACACCATGACTGGAGGAATTCTTATGTCCTGAAAAGCTGAAAGGATGCGTACATATGTAATAGCTAGACCACAGAGAGTCAAGTCTTTATATTGGATCACAATTGATTTATTGTATGACATAATGACTGTAGCATTTATGTTATTCTCAATATGACAATTATGTATTGTTGTAATCAGTGATTTCAAACTAGCCCTGGAATGATGTCATTCATTTCAGCAATGGACAAAGAACTTTACAGGAAAAAAAAGCAAAATAATATATTCTGGCCATATCATGCACTTAAAGGTATGCTGCACAGATCCTAACTATGTAGCATGATATTACGTAATGGACCTGCCTAGGTCGTAAATTGACCTCTTTTTACTTATTAGTCTGCAACGTCTGCCACATATTTTATAAAATGAAGCTTCCAGAAGTATAATATAAAACGATTTACATAGTCACTGCATGATCTAAAGCAATAACCCAAATATGGTTTTATTTCAATAACAAAGAGGTTTTTTTTAAGTCGCTAAACCATGGGCATTTGTTTGTGTTGTGGTAGTTTTGCAAGCCATGCATTGTACATCATAGAGGGCTACTGACCTGTCTACTAGTGCAGGTGGTAAGATAAACAAACAACCTACCTGTGTTCTATCTCTGGCTTGGGCATATCTGAATCTCTGGATGTAATAAAATACTAGCCAGGCTAACGAAATGATCATTAGTACGATGAAAGACACCGAAACGAAGAGAACCGATGACCTTTGAACTTTGACGGTCTCCACTACCTTCTGTCCTTCTTCTATCTCGACAAACACCCGAGTGCCGTTATCCAGGAGCTTCTTTATCCTCTCAGCGTCAGTGCCTCGTATTAACACCACAGTTATGCGCTTTACATCTTCTGTGGAGGAAAAAAAAAAACTTGTTAGATGAGAAATGGTTCAGATACTCTTTTAAACATTCTATGTGGGATTTTGCACACATTTTATAGCAATTCCAAAATGTCACTAAGTGATACTCCCTTCTCAAGGTATTCTTTACTGACTATACTAAAGTCTATTAAAAGTATTTTCCTTCACTGGGATGTATATCAATTTAAATCCTCCTAGGTAGCAACTTATGGTTAAACCCTATCAGAGAGTACTTTCAAACATGTTTTAAGCATGCTAATATCTATGGGACCACCACTGATGACCTTTTAAGCTCACTTAATTGTCATCAGAGTGAGGACAGAGAGACAGTATCCGGTGCTGTGGCCGAGTGGATATTAGGCGGTGGCATTTGAAGCAATGAGCCTTAGCAATTGGGAGGTTCCGGGTTCAATACCCGGCCTGGTCATAGTAAGGTGGGTTTTTCATCCAAATTTCTTCAAATTTCAACAAAATAGCTGGAACAAAGACATTGTGTACAAACATGAAAGGACTGTAAACTCTTTTTTCATGTTTTTAGATCATACCGTGCAAGAATGTCAACAATTGTCATCTAGGCTAGATAGATAGGAAGGCATATGCATAGGAGAAAGGTTAGAGAGGAATAAAGTAAATATAACATTTCCATAGAACATTCAGTTATGGATAAAAATTGAAAGGTTTAATAGCATGTATGTGATCATTGTGCTGCAACATCCTAGATATGCGCATGATAACCACTACACTTAAAACGACTTTCAATGGGATATTGTGCTAGTTGAATCATGTTGAGTCACTTGTATGAGCAAGGCAAATCTGTAATGGTATCCCAATCGTCCCAGACATCCAAGTTTCTGTTCAGACAACCAAAATCAGCTGTGGAGCTTGTCTGAGGACGACTGGTTGTTTACATCAAATTCAAATTGCAATGTTAGTAAATACCCCCAAATAGGTAAAATGATAAGTTGCTAGCACCCCAAAGTTGTTGTTCTATTCACCAAATCTTTGCATCTATCCTACAGTATATATATTGGTCATTGCTATTTAACTACATCTTTTTGGGACAACCAGGATAGCTGTTCCTACACCCAAGGTTGTCCCAAAGACAACCAGAAAGAATCCATAAAAGCTTTGCCCAGTAAGGGTGGCCTACCTACTGTATTTGTTGTCTTCTAAGTACCACATTATGGTAAGGGTGGCCTAACTACTGTATTTGTTTTCTGAGTACCACATTATGGTGAGAGTGGCATAACTACTGTTTTTGTTGCCTTCTAAGTACCATATTATGTGATGGATACTGAACTGGGTTGCAGAATATTACACATGTCTGTTACTTCTAGAATTATCAGTGTGTTCATCTAACGTTCTGAGATAGCTCGACATAAAAGAGAAAAGTACAAGTTAATATAGTTTTAGCTATCTATAGGAGAGTGCACAGAGCCTGTAGAATCAGAGACAGGTAATAAGAGACTACTGAAGTAAATTGGGTAACTTTCCTAGCTGACAAAATTCCATCACTGATTAGAAATTCGTCTGAAAAGAATTTTCCAATTACATGAACTTAACAGACCTGGGAAGAATATACAAATTCAGAAGATACTGATATGGATTGTACTTTTTTAAATGCTGTTGTTGTTAGTGTGCTTGATCAAATTATCTTTTCAGAATATTTTCTGACTAGAATCTGACTGTACTTCTGACAGTAAACTGAGGAAAATGAAAAAAAAAACAACTTACAGAACCATCATCTGTATGCTTTACAGTCCAACTACAATATAGTGAAAGTCATCGAATGCAAAACTTTCAATTAACAGGACGGAAAATACCTTTTACCAGATTGCTAGCTAAAATATTGTTACATTTTACTGTAATTGACCAAAAATTTGCATAGTTTTTTCAAATAGTTGAAATAAAATAATTTATTGACAACTAAAACCTTTCAACAAATGTCGGGCACAAGTTTTAAAATTTAGGCAATAGCTTTTTGAAAACAAATATTTTGCATTAGAACAATATATAAATTTATATATATTGATATTATTGACAACTAAACCATTTCAATAAATGTCGGGTAAAGTTTTAAAATTTAGGCAATAGCTTTTGAAAACAAATATTTTGCATTAGAATAATATATTTATATATATATTGATATCTAATTAAAAGTATGAATGTTTAACATTGCATTTATAAGCAAACATTTGATGCAACCCTCTCCTCCCCAGTTCGAGATCAATTTTATGAAACAATATTCTGATTAGACCTTTTACGGGAGGCCTCTTAACTCATTGTAACAAGGCTAAAAAAAAGGTCACATCACACCCACATACAATTCAATGATATTATTCATATCGGCATGTTATACTGTTCTTCTCTGGAATTTGTTAGAAACAGTGTACAACAACAGATGTTTTTGTTGTTTTCATCAATACTATTGTAATTCTATATCCTTGAGCTAAAATCATTTCATGTATATGGCACATACACCTGAAAAAGCCTATAGAGGTTTTAATAGAACAACATGTGTAATGATGCAACTCTACCATCATATGCAAAGAAAAGGTTATTTATTAATTAGCTAGGAATCATGCACAGAGTAAAAAGAATATAATTATTCATGTTTCTCGAGAGAAAAGAAGAAAAGATATATAACTGAAAACATTTCTATGCGTGAACTAGATTTGTCAATGATGAAGCGATATCATTAACTATATAACAACTGGCCAAAAACAACTCGGAACTGACCATTATCTTTAATAAACAAATATAACATAAAAGAGGTCCTGTGCAATTTGTGCAACGGGTACCTACACAAACACATAGCAGGGCAAAAGACACCAGTGAAGGGAATTACCAAATTAGTCATACAACAAAAACATGGAAAATTCAAAGCAATGCTTAAAAAAAAGAATTGTCTTGGTAAAGAGAATGAAACTTGGAATCAGCTGGCTGCTGTAAAATTATCTAAAAACATCCACGTACCAGAGTACAAGACCAGCAATATTTGGGTCGATTGATAAACAGATGCCAGAGAGTGGATGAATGGCTTCAGAATGGGTAGATTCGGGAAGTGAGCATCGACCCAAAAGAGATTCTGTGCAGAGCAGTGCTAAAATGTTATCAATTTCTGTGATATAAATAGTCTTAGGCAGATGGGGGGTACAAACTAACGAAAACAAGGAAAGGTTGGAGTTATGTCATAACAACTAGTGTTGCTTCTGCAGGGCACATCTTTGCAGCAGGACACATATCCTTACATGGCAGAGATAACGGTTAAACCTTGTTTTGTTCATTTTGAGTTTCTATCAACCTTTTGAATAACTTTGAACAGTCACATGGATCCACCCAAAAAACAAAAAATTCTGAACATGTCTATCCAAATATAGTTCAATTTGAAACAAATCTAACCACAGAAGACACTTCAGCTCTTCACATCTCACATCTCACACCTATGCAGTTTCAAGCTCACTTGACCAAACAAAGTAAACCAGCATTGATTTTTGGATGGAAAAATGTCACAGCATTTATATCAAAGTTGAAATACTCTGCAAAAAGTTAATTTGTCAGCAATTTTAAGATTCTGTATCTCCTCTTGAAATTATACCTTAAAGCGAGTTTTTTTTCTCAGTCCACCACAAATTACCAATTGTCTATTTTCTCAATTCAAACGTAGATTTTGACAACAAAAACTGAGACGTTTAATTGGTTAGTTTACCTTCAGGACAAGCGCAGGTAAGTCTTATTCCAAGCAATTAAAAATGGTGGACTGTAAGTTTTGAATGAAATATTGAACACTACAAAAGATAGCCTGCAGTTGTTTTGATATCAAGATTTGACAGGTGATTCAGAAGTTTTATATTAAAGTACTATAAATAAAGTATTCTCTAAATATCAAATTATTTCGTTTACTTGGAAAAGACAGCTTGGTATTTATGTAGTCTTCATATTTTTCCATTTTTCATTTTTTTTCATTTGGACCAGAAATGTTAAATGACACAATAGAAAATTTGACTTAATAAGACTTGTTTGTTTTCTTCCGGGAATTCAACAAATCTCTCCTTCTCTATAGCTCCCCTCTCTTTCCCTGCACAAGTCACCTTCGTTCCTTCATTCCTCTAGTGACAACTGCTGAATACAACCATAGAAAACTTTTGTAGCTTTGGTCAAACTTTGCAACAACTTTCTGCAGAGTCTCAAATCGATCACTAATATTACGACAAATTGCAGAACGTTGTCAATTTACTTGCTGAATTCCATGGTGGATTAAACACTTTTGGTTGTAAACTGATTGTTTTCAGATAATTCTGACTGCATACAAAGATAAATAAGAGGACAATCCACAGAGTTGCACATCTCACTGCCAGCAAAACTACACTTAAATTATACATTTGACCGTAGATCATGCGACCTTTGAACTGGGTTCCCATGGCCATTTAGGAGTTTTTGACACTGAATTGGACACACAAACTGATGCATTGACACAAGGTCACGTTTTGACCCCTACCACAGTCATGGACTTCCGGTCATCCTGGGGTACCTCATCATGGTCACTTCCCCATAGTAGCTACTCAGCAAAATTAACCATTACCATGGCAACAGTTGCTGTTGCTATGGCAACTGACATAGATGTATATGGTCCAACTGTTGAAGGAACTACAATATCTCAATCTTAATAATTATCCAGTATCAGTTTTTATATACAAATTGAAATAGATCTCAACTTTTTTCCAGGCCATGCTCAAAGCTTCTTTTGTTTTTCCAGTCTCTTCCATTTGCTTTATAGGCACCAACAACTGAAAAGATCTATCTTAAAAGCACATACCTTAAGTTTTCCAACCTATTTCATTTTAAAAACCAAAAATATAAAATCGACATTCGATAATATTACTACAAAAGTTTGCAATACATGAGTGACTACAACTGTCACGATATTGTGTTATTGATGTCCTCCAGTATACCGTAATATTCTCTCTATGGTTTCACCCTGTTTCTTCAATTTAGATGTTAATTAGAACCCCCCTGAAGCGTATCAACCGTTCACCTGAGCTTGAACCTAGAGTACCGTATAATACCGCACCGATACTGCTGTAAGCGAGACTTGATAGATTGACAATGGCAGACGTGCACTTTACAGTAATTTACTCGACAGGCTCGTATACGACTAAAATCAGTTCTAGCCATCACTGACAGTGAATGGAACAGTACAGTACAAATCAATTCTGATGCAAAACGGGAAAACAGTTCGCGACAAAACAACAAATGTCGGTGTTAGGGTGTGCAAAAATTTTTTAATTGGTCTAGATTTGCTATTACACATACAGTATAATGAAATTTGGCACCGTATTTGTACAAGACTTCACAATACAAATGTACTTCATTTTTCATTTAATTTATACCGAAGCTTTCTGCAAAAAAATGATCCTGACAGATCTTAGTTTTATCTCGGGTGCCTTTTTGTGATTTATGAACATTCACTTGTTGTTATGTTGCACAATACAACATGTTATTCATAATGTTAAACCCAGTCACTCAGGCAACATGCTACGGATTTTGTAATAGTGTCACAGCGGTATGTGACCAAGAAATAATGACAGAAACAAGTAGAACTGAATTAAACAGTATATATATTAGATCTTCAACTGGCTAGATATCTACTGAGTACAGTGAGTGTGTACAGCAGGGGAAAGTACAAGCTTTAGAGAACCGTGCTAACAAGTTCTAACCGTAAAGTGTAGAGCACATGTATGCATTTTTATACTTTTCTGAATTTGTAACATTAATGTACAGTCATTCGATGTAATGGTTTATGTGTTTGAGTTCCTTCTTGATATCAATTTACATGATATCAATTATACAGTAAATCAGGCAGATAAAAGTTATTTCCAGCACATTTAAAGCCTTGTGATGCATTCAATCTCGACGGTCTAAACAATCTTCTTTTTATATATATGTTGTGTAATAAATAATCACACAGCCATGACAGTGCGCATTTTTGTCAAATATTTTGCTTCATACCCATACTTTTCTTTGTTTATTATTTTATTATTGTCATCTTTAATGAGGATAGTCCTGCTCAGTGCAGAAGCACCCAGGTGTCCGAGCATGTGTCCCAATCAATACTTTGGTTTGACTGTTTCGTTAACAATGAATACGTTTGAATTTTACATTCACTCCATATCTCTGTGAATGGGCAAAATTTTGGGCAAAAAAGTACATGATGGTGTTACTGCACAACTGTACCATAAATGAGTGTAGAATTAGGGATCAGTTAGTTAGTGTATAAAATGTAATGCTTAAATGAGGCTTTATATGTTAGCCATTAAAGTTTTCTGACTGCGAGTGAAAAAGCCTTGGAAATATTACTTAATGAGAATGACGCACATACATGAATACAACCATCAGCAGTGTGTGTCCAAGTCACTGCATGATGAAACAGTCAGATTTCTAATTAAACTACAGGAACCTTGGGTTAAAATAAAAAATATAAAAAAATAAATTGACATTAGTTTGCTCCTTGGTATTATGAGGAACACTGACTCTGTTTTTCTGAAGAAGACTTAAAACAGAAGACCTTGAAGTTTAGTGCAATGAAGCCTTGCCATATGTTCTTTGTTTTATAGGAAAGCGGAAAGCCTGTACCTCAGTTAGCCAGAACCCTTCCAAATTGAAACAGCAGAAATTGCATATAATTAAATCATACCCTTGGCAAAATATTCTAGAATTTTATTCAAATGCTGGTATCTATTTTGGCATGATCAATTGCTTACAAAATTGCAGTTGTCAGGCAATGAAAATATATCTATATATCTCTGTCAATACAGAATCGGTACTACACTTCAGTCACATACAGTACGTTTCAAAGTCTTTGTTCAGTTGGAACATGGAAGTACTGTAGTTTGACAGACTCCTCGAGAAGGATATGCTTTTGTACAACACTACATATTATAGTTACTCCAAAACTCCCTGGGTTTGGGTATTTACAAGCCACCGTACTTACCTGTCTCAAATATTACACCTTCCCATCCACCTACCCCCCTAATAACTGCTAATATATTTGGGCGTTGCACCCCTTGCCTCTCCTCCGGGGCATCGCCCATCACCTCCTCCTTCCGGATCTACTGTACCTCAACTGTGAAGTTATTAGGCTAGACAGATGGGAAGGTGCAATAGTAGAGTCGAGATACGTAAGCGAGGAGCACAGTTAATACTGTATGTGCTGTAGTCTTGGGTGACCATAATGTACTGATGAAGTGATCATTTGTAAGGTGATCAATATTGCCCCCCCCCCCACCCCCTCAAAAAAAAGAAAATAAAAAGAGAAGTTTCCAAAGTACTTGAGGGTTCTGATTCTTCAAATTATTCTCAACCACTGAAGATTATTTAAAGAGCCATAAATGGGAATAATATAACCAGTAATGGGCAATTATTTAATGCACCTTCCATGATTAATGTACCGTTGCAGTTTTTGTGCACAGAGACACAGCTGTGCCTCTTTCAGTATCGTATTATTCGTATACGAAACGACATTAATAGACCTCGAAACTGTTATACAACATGTGAGACCTAAATTCTTCCCTGTGTGGGTAACCGAGTACAACATTCAGTACACAATTCTCAATGGAACACTACAGATTGCAGACAGTGAGTACAATTTAGTACATTGTGTTACAAAGTAAAATAGCAGTTCTTGTTTCCTGGCATACTCATCAACCCTTTTAATAGTTTCAGTGAGAAGTCCATCTTTCACAGTGTTTGTTGACAATTTTGTCAAATTCCTTCTACAACCACATATTCATTAAAGAGCAAGTAAGGAATGTAACATGAAAATCCCAAGGACTGCCCCATGTGTCTGTAAACAGAACTATTGTTAAATAATAAACAACCTCTATGGAGTGGCTGTAGTAAGCTTTCTCTTCCCAAAAGGAAATTGTTCTTAAGGTCATAACTCTATCTAAGTAAGAAGCGGGGGAGGGGGGGGGGGGGATTACTACATGTTATAAAGCATGTTAATGGAAGATAGTGTTCATAGCCAAACATCACAATTCCATTGCAGCTCAGGATAATCCTTATCAAGGTCACAAAGAGGAACTACTTGCTCTGATCTCATCTCTCCTGCAGGAAGTTGACTTATCTGAGAGGTGTGAGTGGTGTACAGTATATGTGTATATAGATAGGGTTAGAAACTGTTTTCATCATCCATCCATACATCAAAGACAAACTCATAAGATGGGACTATCCCAAATACCAAATTTGTTGGTTGGTACATTTTAGTATTGATTTACTACATTACTATTCACAGAAGTTGAAAACATTTATCCTAAGAGGTATTGTACATCCAATATAAATGTGTTTACAAAGTATTCAGACATTATGTTGACCTAAAATGACCTTTGACCTCCATCAATTTCAAAAGTGTTCCTGTAGTTCACCAAGGAGGATCAAAATAAACAAGTATGATGTTCAACCATGATTGTTCTCTTTGACTGATCATGTTTACATGATGTTAGGTCTGTTGGTCAATCTCATATTTCCTTTGACATTAGCAGCATATAATTCGGTTCTTATACTCATTAAATGGTGCATTCAGATGTACTAAGCACAGTATAGTACTTGGAGTCTATAGTCTGCATTACACTGATGAGACAACATGATTTACTGTGGACATTTTAATCATCTTCAATACCACATCCTATCAGCTTGTTTATTAGTAAGTGGGTTATTTGAGTCAAGATAAATGATATCTAATAACTGAAGTCGCCTGCTCAACTCTTCATGCACTTAGCCCAATTAAAAGCCACGGATGCATCTGACAACTGCTCTAATTACCCTTATGTTGCACTTCAAACTGTCATATTGAGAGATGATAGATGGAGTTTAACAACAGTGAATTTTATACTTAAATAGGTTGCACCAGAAGATGGTAGTTAAGTAGAGCTGTGAAGCATGAAAGACATGGATACCAATTCTAGGAAAATTAGGAAAGACACAGATGAACTAGTAGTTTAAAACTTGAAAAATAATTTTTTAAATGTGGTTAATATTAATTGTCTGTGGTGGAAACATGCTCTGGACTGTTTAGTGAATTACTTTGTAAACAACAAAATGAAGGCAAAAGACAACAGCTCAAAGACATTAAAAGTAACAACATTATGAAATTAAGGCAGATTTTTCCGTATAGTTTGGTAGGGTTTCAATATTAAAATCCTACAAAAACCTTTATTTCAGCTATAAATGAGGAAGAAACCAAACATATTCCAAACCTTCAACGATTTCCCATTAAGCCCCACCCACTCATGAATATTAACAATGTAAAAATACATTGCAAAGAACATGTACTTACTATGTAGTTACATCACCAAAGCAAATATGAAGTAAATCTGACATACGGTTGAGAGATATTGACAGTTTAACAACAACAAAATTTAAGCCCTGCCCACTCATTAATATTCATGAGAAGTGAACCAAATACGATAGAGCACATCTACACATCATGGGGCATCTACGTAACAAGTATGACATGGACTCACCTTGTGGTTGTTGAGATATCGTTTTTACAAGCCGTTTCCACAATTTCTCATTAAGCCCCACCCACTCATGAATACTAATGAGGTAAAAGTTGTTGCAAAGAACATGTACATACTATGTACTTGCATCACCATACCAAGTATGAACTAAATCGCACCATACGGTTGAAGAGATATTTACATTTTTAGAATTTTACGTTAAATCCCGTTCACTCATCAATATGCATCATAGCCCCAACACAAACAATAATGAATCATCTACTGACCCTGACCAACATATATACCAAATATAACATCAATCACATGTTTCCTTCTTGAGATACCATGTTTACAAGCTAGGGCGTCACATACAAACACACCCATACATACATGTTTGTATTACATTGAGACCGAGGACCCCATTGTATTTTCCATTGTTCAAATCCAGGTACCCTAACCTTAATAATACCCCATACCATAGAATTCTTCCGAGGACGTGGTGATTCTTTAGAAATCACAACCGAGGACCTGGAATTCTTTTGTTCAAGTCCTCGGTCAGAATACAAAACAAAAGCACACATACGCACACACACATGCATATGCCAACTTAACTGGATAGGTGTCGATGGGATGCAACGCACCAGAACCAAACATGGAAGTGTAATAAAAATGAGTTTACTATAGTCCTTTGTCTTTTACTTTTGATTCACATGTTATGAACTTATAACACATGAATTCAAGCAGGAACCAAAAGGTACAATAGCTACTGCATGCAGAAGTACTGTATGCATGTATACCTTCCCTTCCTTTTATATGCCTTTTGAAAACCTTTGTATTTAACCAAACACTAGACCTGTTTCGGCTGATACCAGCCGTGCACTTCCTGTTCCACGGCACCATTATTTTCTTGATCTTCTGAATCGATGTGTGCATGTCAGACTTACCCCATATAAACAGTGTAAGAGATTATCCCACTGCAATCCCTATCAATACTGTTAAACATTATTAGAACTACTGTACTGTACTGTACAATTCTTCACACAATAATATACTGCTTTTGGCAAGACAACCAGGAAACACTTCCTTTCTTTTTCTTTCTAAAAAGCAAGAAAACTATATGCTATACATTTTGAAGCTGAGGAGCATTCAGCTTATAACTTGTGCTTCCAGTATGGCATGTTTCAAATTTAAAAAGAGTTTCAAACTGCTTTAGCTTGCCTCTTGTAAAATATCCTTGTAACGTTTCATGAAAATCATGCTTTAATTGTCTTGTCTGCTCGTGAGAAAAAGACAACGTCTCGTTGCAAGATGAATCACTCCTGCTTTAGTGAGAAAATCCACAAAAGTGAAAACTGAGTTAATTTTCAAGAACTTTTTTTCTGAACCCCCCCCCCCCTTTTAAATTGAATGCCTTTTGATATCATACCCCATGTTTATTGTCTGGACCAAGTGACTGTTTGAACTCCCTTTGATGCACTCTTTCATGAGTACAGAACTATTAACATCAACAGCAGCTAAACACACAGGCACAAATTATCCGTGATCCGATTGTACGGGACAACAAAATATCTGTTTGGACAACCAAAATCAGCTTTGCAGGTCGTTTGGGATACCAAAGTGCTAGTTGTTTACATCAAATTCAGATTTGCTTCAATGAAACTAAATACCTTTAGAGAGGTATTAGTTAAATGATAATTCAATATTGCACTCCATAACAATGGATGTACTGAAATCATACAAAAGAAATAGTGGTAGGCAGGCGGCAGGCCTATATGATCCAATGACTGGGAAGTACTGTATGTCACTGACCTATAAAGCCCTGTGTTCTCTTAAACCAATACCTACATATCTCTACTATAATGACATACATATTCAGGGAATAAGTTAGCGTCAAAATTTTGTGTAGCAGATTTGAAATCCATGGACTTTATCTCTACTGAAATACTAAGGTTCTTGACTAGAAAACTGGTAAACATCTTGGGACTTGCATAGCAATTTGACTGTTTTGCAAGACATTTTGCAATGCGATACTGGATAAATTATTCCCTAATATTTGCCTCACATTTTGGGACAATTTTGCTGATCTGACAACCAAAACATAACACCTGGTTGTCTGGGGGAACAACCAACAAGCATCAAAAGAATTTGCCCTTCACGCTCTGACTAGACTTTATAATAATGTTACAGTACACCCTATGGCCAGAAATACTTCTTGCCATACATAGACATGGTGTCCTCTCATTGAACAAATTGAGTGATTATTTGTTAATTTTCTGAAACTTTTGGAGAAAGATCATCCAAAATGTCATTCCTCACCACCCTCTCTTTCTCTCTCTCCAAAGAATGATTAGAAAATTACTGCTTGGAGAGAGGTTTGATATGCCAAATGAAGCAAATTCCATTAGCTAATTGCTTTAACTTAAAAAGTTTACAGGACTCCACAGAATCTGATGACAGAGCACAAATTTACGAATCTATGCCAGAAATTGACCGCTGCCAATAATAATTTCTTTAGCTGTGCTACACATTAAGAACATGAACAGAGTGTACCTAGTCATCTTCACTCTAAACAATGATATACTATATTATGTATAACAAGGAGTGTTGAGGAAGATGGGTGGGTAATTTTCAGTTATCTAAACTGCTAGTCTGATCATAAACTCAGTGTTCCACTTTAACAGAGCTACAACGACAAATCAAACTTTTTCAAATTTTATAGAATCTCCTCTTTCACCAGTTCAGATCAAATTAACCGGATGACGGATAATATTCCACAAAATAAAAGACCAATCTTTCATGAACCCCATTACAGATCTGGGTAAAGTGATTTAAAACTTTTTTTCCAGACCCATTAAAAATGATTCATAATCTAGCCAGCAGGCTATATATATATACTGTATGTTCCTTTTCTCTCACCAACAAATAAAATAGCTTTTAACTACTCACATGTAAATTTAGAAACATCCCTTCTTTCTGCCCCTGCATAAAATATCTCATGAACAATATGTACTACTGTATGTTGTTCAATCTGAAGCTAGTTGTGAAATTAAAGATGTGGATGTTATATAAAAAGGATTATCTATTTTAAGACACAAGGGGTACATATTACATCTACTTTGAGGTATAATCTATTCGTTAAAAGCCCAAAATAATTCGTAATCTAATGGAAGTTCTGTGTTTCAAGGGATCTAGAATTTCTAATCTGAAGAGGCCAATGCAGTCTGTCAATGGGTTTTCTCTTTCTTGATTTCACCGAGACTAAAGTTAGGACAGTAGGTCAAGAAGACCGTTTGAAAAGAAGCAAAGAAACTCACGTTTTGCCACAAGCATTCATGGACACTTAACATTAATTTGTAGGAGATCATTGGTCTTTGTGCCTAGAGCACCCTTTTCTGGGTGGAAACATACACATTATAAATCTGTTTTACTATTTATATTACTTTGGGTCTCCAGGGTAATGCACAGTAAAGGCCATACAAGCTAAGTACTAAACTGCTTAATACTGTAGTAAAGATGTCTGTCATGTGTCCATGTTAAAGTTCTAACTTTACAAGGAATACTCCAGGATGTAAAGTTGAAAGATCGGAAGCTTTGCATATATAGTTCGGTAGATATTTTGTTTTACTTTTACTTTGCAAACAATGAATCTACATTGTTGTCAAAACAAACTGACAGAATATACATTAAATCTGGATTGATTTTTTAGAAGCCTTAAATTTAAATGGGATTAAACTTTAAAAAAAGAAAAGATAAGCTCGTCCAAAATTTTTTTTATTTATAAATGATTTATCAATCCATTTTATTTTAAATTTCGGGATAAATAACATTGTGTTCTTTTACATGTTTGCCTTTTTAGTAAATTTCTTGCCTCGCAATACAGAGCTTTCAACCATGCGTAAATATGTGTCAAGCTGAAATCAAGTGTCAAACTAGTTAAATGACAATCTTACGATTTTATACGACTATCTGAATTAGCAACTCAGAGTCAGTGTATGTATAGCCATGAATTAACATCACCAAAGTTACTTCATATTACCAAATATCATAGTTTGCACAGATTATGACATCACCCCAAGCGAAATTGTCTTGGTCACTCACATTTCCTTCTTATATGATATTGACACTGCTTACCCCTGCTTTGCTGAATAATTTACAGAAATGTTCTGTTTTTAAACTTACATGTTGCAAAATAACTGGAAAAAGAAGTTAAACTCATTTAATACTATATGCCACAAGGTGCTTATAAATGCTCTTTGGAGGTAAGTACATACTATTGACTTTAACACTTAATACAACAAGCTTGGTTCAAAAGGTACTGTAAAACAAGCTATGCTCTCAGAACCAGTAAGTCTACTCTACAAGTAGTACTGTATATTCTCTGAGGTAATTACAAACTATGCTCCCTGATACATGTTCTACAAGCTTCATTCTAAGACTAAGTACTGCAAGCTATGCCCTCAGAACTTCACTTATTTAAACATATTTTTCAGAGGTAGCACAAGCTATGCTCTCATGAGGTACAAGCTGAAGGGAGTACTAGGAGGCCACAAGATAACTTCCCACGTGTAGAGGTACTGTATCATAAGTCACAACCCATGGAGGTACTTCAAAGACAAGTTTCATGCTACATTATCTTATTGTTAAAACTATACAGTACATTCACTGTGGTACTAAAACATACACTTCTAACTGAATATGGGGATTAAATTAAAGACAATATGACATCATGTTACGTAGTGGAGAAAATTATATCCCACAGCACAATGTTATGTAAATTACTCATTTCATAAATGAAAAGTAAAAAACCTGTTAATGGGAGATTCCTTTCACTGAAGTGATATTCCTAAGGAAAAACTCAACCGGTGACAGAGAGACTAATAAATTTGAAACAGCGCCTAACATCTTTAAACATAGACATCATCCTTCTCGACAGTGTGATGGATTACACAAGTTGTACTATTCAAATATAAATCTTCCAATTTGTTATAAATTTAATCTGGGCAGAATTTCATTCTGTCATATATTCTTTTCAGAATAAAAAAAAATGCAAAACAAAGCAAGGACACACATGTTCAGTATGAATTACAAATTAATGATTTTTTGACACTGAGGTGCTAGAGTGGTACAAGTTCAGATATATGTAGGCTGTAGCTTGCTGCAAAATTGTTGTTTTCACCACATCCATCAATTTCCATGGCTGTCAGGACCAAAGAAACAGAAATAGTGTAGTACATACAGTATCTCTACACATGGAGAGTCAGGACCAAAGAAACAGTAATAGTGATAGTACATGCACATACAGTATACATACAGTATCTCTACACATGGAGAGACATCTTACTGTTGCATGACATCATCCTAACATTGCCTTCATTCTTCATGTATGTTTAACTATAATTACTACTACTTCATCTAGCTTTCATATTCTTTTCTAGCTTATATTTATTCTATAATCTTTACTATAATAGTTTCTATAATAATTTTTTTCTATAATATTTGGTTCAAATTGGAAAATAAACTTGCTTATTATTCAGTTTTTCTTGTAAAGGAATAATTTCTGAAAAATGTCCCTGTACACAGGACCTAAATATTACAAAATGTCAAACTGAATACAGAGCCAATCTTATGATGTTAGTACTATGATTAGTAGGAGATCTTGTGATCACAATCATTAGAGCTGGTCCATAGCAACAACCTTTCCTAAGCTCCCTACTTCAGTCATTTTATTTCCTACTGTATGATGAGTGACACTAGGTATTTCACTTTAAAAAATCAGAACAGAGCACCCAAACTACAATAATATTCAATTGATATCAAATTTTACATAAATTTTTGTCGAATTGTTTTTTTTCCCTCTGCATTTGGCACAAATTTGTGTCAGGCTCTGTAAATGATGATTTACAGACATGATAAAATAAATCTATTACCCTCTAAGGAGACAGTTATATGGAGAAGTGCATTTCTACTAAAGTAGAGTCATTCTTTGGATTCAGGTTGTAGGAACAGATAGAAAGAATTTAGCAAAACATCTTACTGCTTTGAAGAAATTGAGTCACCTTCTGCAAGGATACTGGACATTGTCTTCTTCTTTTCTTCTCCATTAATTCTATTGTATCTTTAGATTCTATGGTGGTTCTGACTTGGGCAAGTTGTAGTCTTAGTGTGAAGTATAATGCCACAAATGTGTATGTTTTTGTCGAGTCAGCATGTTATGTTAAGTCTCATCTTGACAAAAAATTATCGACTGTTGATTTCCTAAGTTGCACTTAACTCGACAAAACGTCAGAAAAAGGTTTTTTTGTTGAGTTGACAAGTTATGCTAACATTACACCTTGACCAAGATTATCAAATTTATTGAGTTGCTGTGTTGTTGTGCATGTAACTTAATAATACATCACAAATTATATGATATTTGTATAGTTGACTAATTATGAAAAAGTGTTGTATCTTGGCAAAAATTATCAAATTGTCGAGGTTGCTGCATTGGACGTAACTCCTGACAAGTCAAATATATATATTGCATTTGCAACGTGTTGTTACAGTGTTAGTTGTTGTGTGTAAGTCTAAAACTGGCATGTCCTTTAAAGACCACCGTAGATTCTAGAATGATACTCTTTTCGTGCAAACAGCCCCGTCCAACATTAAGAGTTAATGTCAAAGTGCTATTCGTACGGTACAATTTCCGTACAAATAGTGAGGAAGCGGTGATTGCAGACTCGTGTGTCGACGGACCAGTGTAAAAGTTTATATAATTGGCATTGTGACAAAGTGTTAGGTTTATTGGTTGAGTCAGATAAAATTCAATAATCTTACTCTCATCATCCCTCACATACTGTACACTGAGCAGAGCAGGAGGCAGGTCAACAACCTCTCTGAGTTCAACAAGCTTATCCCTAGGATAATGGAGCGTTCTATTGTCGACAGCGCTAAATTCCAGATAAAGCACACTGTGTTATCTCTTCATTTCAGTCTAGATACAAATGATGTGGGGGTTCCCCCTTTTGTGAAAGCTTTTCATTCAACTCAATTACATTGTAGTCCATCACACCTTGGTGTGTTTCAATGTTGCAATACACTGTAAAGTATTAACAGTACTGAGAAAACATGGTTCTGATAAGTAAGCACTGTTTAATTAATTAATATTAATTCCTTATAATTCCTTTCATAAGTCATTAAACCAATGGGATGCTTAAAATTTAGTAATGACTTTTACTTCACAATCCCATATTGTTTTTAATTTGAAAAGCTACTTAGATTATTATTAGTGCACATTTAGCAAAATTAACATGCCAAAGTCATGCCTGTTAATTTACTTTGCATTTAACGAAAGCAAAAAAAGGCAGATAGACAACTTTTACATGTAGTTCAAAAGGCTGGCCAATTGACAAAGTGTAGTTTCTGTGTCTTTTGTTAGTTTTCATTCAAGAAACACTTTATACTCCTCTTTAAGTATTGAATACATAACTTACCTCACACACAAATATAAAACTGCCAGAACTAGGTAATAAAGCTGTCCTTGAGAATCAACTCAATTCTGTGTACAGTATGTAGGCAATTTGATCATATACTAGGCAGAATTAACAAAATAAACACATGTATGCAATGGATATTAAAATGCAGTTTCCAAAGTATACTTATTTGCCTAAAATGTATACAGTACATGTTAGACTTACTTGCTATATCCACTTCATTAAGCTCATCTTTCTCGCCAGTGTATAGTATCACTGCCGAGGCATTAGCAGCCTGGGCCCTTTTCACTTTCTCAGTTTCTTTGCATCGGCCACCAGTTCTCTTTAAAAACGCTACCCAGCTCTCCTTTTTCAACACTTTTGGGAAGTCAGAACAGCCCTGGTTTGGATGCAGCCTAAGGACGCCTTTGGCATTGCCTGCGTTATCCTCGTTGGACCTCGTCTGCTTCTTGTCCAAGGTTATATTGTTTGCAAAGCCCGTCCTGGGATCTTTGTATTCAAAGACTAACTTAGCCTGATAGTAAGTAGTGGCACCGCTAATCAGGTCATAATTTTGTGCAAGACAAGTGCTGTGTAGACCGCATGTTAAGAGCAGACATCGTAGGAGCTTGTATATGGTGACCAAGCCAGGGAAGGTGTGTCCATAATTGGCAGTGGACACCATCATCATTTTCCTCAGTCGTTTACCCTCTGACTGTCCCGACGGTACCACAGCAAAGCTTTCTGGTCACTTTATCTAGAGGACACCCAATGAAAGGTTTCATTCCACAGATACAATTCACTCCAATGGTCACTTGATTTTGCTACACTGTGAGTGACCAGACACAGCTTGAGGTATCCAGCTATGTATACAAAGCTAAATCATACTGCATTGAGGTTGAATAGTTCTTTTAACTTCACTGCAGATGGTATACAGCATTCTTGAGTTTCTGAAAAGAGAAATTAACCAACTTAATCACAAATTAAGTCCTTATGCAGGTATGACTACATAACATGCTTGGACAACATCCGTCCTAGACATGTAAAATGTATTTATTAATTAGTTGATTTTGCTAAGAGAGTTCATCAGAAGAGCGTTACTACACTAAATAGTAAATACAAATGTTCGGCATTTCTGTTGAACTGTTTTCCATAAAATATTAATACAATTTAGCGCGAGAAATTGGCAAGCCTCCAAAGTTCATAAATTTTCACATCAGGACAACCTCTCATGTAATATCATGTTTTGACATGTTTTCAACAAAGATCAGATCTGATCTGAAATTTATGATTGTATGTAAAAAGTTCTAGATCAGCAATTAATTTGCTGGTTCTACCAGCAGCTTTGTTTTTCATTTATCATATGGTGTCTATAGTCCTACCGGGCATAAACGATCTTGAAGTGCATATAAATTCAGTGCAACAATGGTCAAACTGCTATACATTTTGCAAACATGTGTAGCAAATATTTCTCTTAATTTATGACAACATTTCATGCGCCTCAAAACAGAGACACTTAAAAGCAAACACTAAAACCAGGCCATGATAACTCTACACCACTATCTCACTTCTTTGTAATCCAATCCAATGCCACATATGTATAAAATTGAAATCGTAGTGAGTTGAAAAATCCAGAACAGTGAAAAAACTTCCAGCCTCCACCGGGATTCGAACCCGGGCCTCTTGCTTTATATGCAGACACCCTAACCACTAGGCTATGGACGCTGCTTGTATGTCCATAGGTTCGAAACCGGTAAGGAAGGTCGTTATTCCACCGAACGCGTTTGTCACCTGTATCGAACAATACTAGTTCTGTTTATATATATATATATCATAAGCGGCTGCTTAGAAAAATCCCAGTATTCAAACTGTTTCTACTATTATCACTAGAAAGAATAGTCAGTATTCTATACATACAACAGAGTGCAGATTTGAGACCATGGAATCACATGTACAGATCACTTGTACAATAGGACAATCACAACTATTGTCACACTTTCCATACAGTCAATGCACTGAGTTAACTGACCATTCAAATATGCTGTACTGTATAGACAGTTACAAGCATACAACACAAAAGTTCAGGGGACAATCTGCAATGAGGACAACCAGGAGCCAACTAACTTACTTCAAATCAATTCAGAGAGCCAAGAATGACATACACTGAGCCTCCCATGAGACTATAACTACAGTAGACGCAATGTATGGACCATCACATAGATCTTTAAATAACATCTAAAGATAACAATTGATTGTTCCAGCCTGTGATTGGAAAGTTGTGTAATTAAAGCATATCTTATCGTGTTTTAGTTTTCCTCACTTGCGAGGTGACTCTGACTACAGTAAACTGCCCTCATTCAAACTAATCAACTTAATCATCTGTTATTAACCATTTTAAACAATTCCAAACATCTTTACAGCATATTTAATATCTGTAATGTATTGTTCTGCTTTATCATTTTAGTGTAAGTTTGGTGGACTAAACTACAGTGGGTACTGTAATTATGCATTCGGATATCTCGTCGTTCACTGAAAATAAACCCAACAGCATACAATACATTGAACAGAACACATACATAGCTTTAAAAGCTTTCACATGTGAACTATTAGAATTTAAAAAAAAAAACTACAGGAATTTGATGACATGATTTTTCAGAAACGGAGCTTTCAATCTGATTAATATTTCAAAGAAACGAAAAAGCAACTTTAATACCTAATAACAAAATCCAGACATATAAACAATCACAATTTCAATGGAATGTAACATTTTCAGCTCTGAACTATCAAAGCTTATCTACTTTACATAGAAGATTTCAGATGTTAGAAAATCCAAAAATGATCACCAGAATCGAAAT